>CM052811.1:118984779-119012840 GCA_028533885.1 Nasua narica
TCCACCCATCCATCCACCCATCCACCCATCCACCCTCCCATCCACCCATCCATCCACCCGTCCACCCATCCACCCATCCATCCACCCATCCATCCATCCATTCATCCATCCATCTCTCTATCTACCCATCCCTCCTTTCTTCCAGGAGTCTATCATCTACCTACCTATCTACAAAAATGATCGTTAAAATTTTTACCTATATAGATACACATCCCCATCTATGTCATATATGTAACAGTCACTAAAATATTTTATACATATGATGTATTTCATATGTTACATAAGTCATTAAAATTTTACAGACATATACATATATATGTATTGTGATATATAAAGACAAATAAAGCCATGCCGGCATAAAGAAAGATAATTGGGGCGCCTGGGTGTCTCAGTTGGTTAAGCATCTGACTCTTGATTTCAGCTCAGGTCATGATCTCAGGGTCGTGAGAGCTAGTCCTGCATTAGGCTCCAAGCTCAGCGGGAGTCTGCTTCTTTTCCTCTCCCTCTGCTCCTCCCCGTGCTGGCACTCTCTCCATTTTTCTGTCTCTCCCTCAAATAAATAAATTAATTAATATCATCTTTTAAAAAAATAAAAAGAAGGAATAATGGTTGAGAAATAAAGGAGAGTCGTCCCTAGTCTCCCCAACATGGAGGCCAGTGCTGAACAGAAGGTAGATCCCACCTGCTGGGACCTTCGGGGAGCAGAGACGTTCCAGCCAGAAGCACGGCACTGAGAGGGGGCAAGCTGCGGCGAGGAGGGCTTGCTGATTGATTGACTTTGCAGGGATGGTTAAGGGAGGGTTAGGTGGTGGGTCAAGGTCCCCAGTGGTGGGTTCTTCACTGGGCTTGGATGGGGGTTTTAGGTTCGCCATGCATGCAGGCCCCCGGGGAGCCCCAAGGCGGGCAGGCACCCAGATTCCCCAGTGGAGGTGCCAGTGCACCCCCGTGCCATCATCCAGCTGCAGAAACGTCCCACGGCGCTGCCCGGCCCCGTCTGTTTAACCCCGTGGCCTCCCCTGCCCTGCGCATCACACCTGCTCCTGGCCAGCGGAGCAGCTGACATCAGGTGGTGCTTTTGGGCAGGCACGGCCGTCGCTCCAGCTCGGGGGTCTCGCTGCCAGCCACTCCTGGGCCCCCCGTGCTCGGGACCGCTCGGTTGCTTGGTAACAGTTTTCACGGCTCGTGAGAAGGAGAGTTCTGGACAGAGGATTGCTTAAAACCTGACAGCGATTACAGGGACGCCAGACCACTGCTTTCATTTCAGAAACCAGCACACACACCGGCCTCCCATTCCGGCTTCCCACTTCACTCGACAAGGCTGTGCATCAAGGCCGATGGCACACCCCGCCCTTCCCAGCACCCCACAGAAGCAGTGGCCGTTGCCGAAGAGAGTGGGTGTTCTGACCGTGAGCGGGAAGATCACGGCCCCTGTCCCCTCCCAAGGCCTCACCCAGCCCCTTCCCCTCCGCTCGCAGCTACGACAGCGCACCACTGACGTGCGATGGGCTGCAGCCCACGCGTGAAGGTCCTCAGCTAACCGGGACTCACCAAGGGCAACACAGTGGGGCCAACTACCTCCCCAGGAAGGCCCGAAGTCCTAGGCCCATAAACCGTCCTCAGCAGATGCTCCCTCTGTTCACAGCCGGCTGCTTCTGGTGGCGCAGCTGGGTCAGAGCTTCGGTTCGTTTCCACCCGTCCAATGGGATGTCTCGATGACAGAGTCGAGCTCGCAGAGAGATGTGGGCACGCCCGGTTTAAGAGCAAAAACTCCCCCGCCCCATTTCCACGCTCATTTGCCTGCTCAAACTGCACACACTAAGGCTATAGAGTGTTTTATGTGTGAGCATACGTGTGCATATGTAAGAGCATGCGTGTGACTGCATATGTGGGCGTGCCAGTGTATGTGTGCGCGTGTGGGCGTGCACGTGACTGTGCACATATGTGTGCATGTGTGTGAAAGCATGCGTGTGACTGCGTGTGTGTGCGTGCAAGTGCATGTGGGCATGTGTGCAAACAGGCACGTGAGTGTGTGCGTGTGCGTGCGTGTGAATGCGTGCATGTGGGCATGTGTGTGAACAGGCACGTGACTGTGTGCGTGTGCTTGTGTGTGCGTGCGTGCGTGCGTGCTGTCATCTACACAAAGTGCCTTGTCCTGCAGAGATCTGTCTTGAGTCGGTCGGTGGCTACTTGTACACCTACACACTGCTTGGCCCACGTCGGCCGTGGTCGCTGGACCAGACTGCGTTCCCCCCCGTGGGGACCAAAGCCTCATTCCCCCGTGGCTTCCCTCCCCACTAACGAAGCCGCCGTGGACGGTCAGCCAGCCTTGGCCACTCTCCAGACAGACAGACAGAAACGCCTCCGGAGGGTCGGTGTCCAGTGTGGAAATGCCGGGGTGCGGATTCCTATTTCTCTGGATTTCCTAGGGTCCTCCGGTCACAGATTCTTCCGAGGACCAAGTGCCCTGCCCGCCGTGGGACTTCCCAGCCTCCCCCCATCCTTGCCTCTTCCTGGACCCAGACTTGTTCTTTTCTTTTTCTTTTTTGCTTTTTGCAAGTATGGTTGGTATGAAAGAGTGCTCTGTTTCGGTTTACATGGCATTTCCCGAAGTTCTAGTGCAGTAGAGTCCTGTTTGCTCACTGACATCTGAGTAGTGACGGCACCCCCCTGGGGAGGTCTGCTGTCCCTCCCCCCGCCCCCGAGCCCCCCTAAACCTGCACTTGATCACTGGGGCAAGGGTGCCCAGTGACTGCTTTGGTTTGGTTCCCCCAACACGATCCTTGAAGAGGATAGAATAATCGTCCCCAGCATACACGGCACATACTAATCTTTGTGTTTAGTGCCGGGTTAATTTACAAAGATGCGACGAGACTGAACCATGAAGAAATCCATTACTGCCGGATTCTCACGCATGCTTTGGTTCCCTGCTCTTTCATGAAGCAAAAGAAAAGTAAGGAACCATCAGAGTTGTGTTTTTTTGAAAGCAATAAAGGAAGAAAAAAATGAACAAAAGAAAGGAGAAGAAAAGGGAAGAAGTAAGTCATTCTCTCCCACTGACGCCTGATGCCTGGCTTCCCCGCGTCGCATCCCTCAAAGCTACTGCTGCCTCCCGGCAAAGCAGCACGGGCCGACCATTGATTCGCGAGTCATCGAACACCGGGTAGGAGCCTTTCTTCTTCTGTTTTCACTCCCTCCATCTCCCGTAGGGCCTAACTGTTCCTTATATAACCGAAGGCCTCCTGTGATGTGAAGGCTGTCTTCCTCTTCTGGTCCTCCCTCCCTGGGTCATCACCTGCCCACTGTCTCCAAGCGGTAGTTTCCTGGGGGCCCGGGTAGAGAGGGGCACGGAGCACAGGGTCCCCGCCTCAGCCAGCACCCAAATCGCCAGGAGGGTTTCTAGAAACACAGATGCTCGTGGGCCTGCCCCAGAGTGTCTGATGGGGGAGGTGTGGTGTGGGGCCTGGTAATTTGCATTTTCTAAGAAATTCCCTGTCAACACTAGCCCACGCTTTGACAACTACAAATGAGCATCTTAAAGGCTTCTCTGCCTCCTACAGACTGAGAGGCGTTTGAAGCCAGGTATGGGCGAGAGTGGCGAGGTCTCAGCTGTGTCCCGCCGTCGGCACCCTCCGCAGGACCCACCTCCCTTCCTGCAGCACTGGCTTCACACACCTCCCGCAGCTCTCGCGTGTTTGAGACGCAGGGAAGTCGTAATTCATGAGAACGGTAACATCCAACAGTGACGGGGGGCTCACTACCTGTGAGCAACCAGAATGCACCAGTAACAATCAGAGTAAGAGTAACATAAATAACAGTCTTGATCCAGACCTTGTATCCCACACCGCCTTTGGGCCAACACCAACCCCAGCAAGCTGAGCCCGTCTTCTGATTCAGCCTCACTAAGCCCCTGGGTGGCCACTCCCTGTCTACCAGAAGATAGGAAGTAACTGGCCAACGGCCTTCTTGCAGCTGGCGCCCACAGGTGAAATTCTAGCCCGGGGCTCTCTGAAGGCAGAACCAGCACACTGAGGGACCACCCTGGCTGCTGAGGGAGGCCGGGGGTCCTGTCGCGTGCTCCAAGCAGAAGCAACACCATCCAACCCCTCCCTCACCCCGGGGACCAGCAGACGCACGAGATCCCAGCCAGAAAGACTCGTGCTGCTCCCTGGAGAAAGAGCTCCAGCCTCCCCATGTCCCGGCTCAGCTCCCTCTTGGGCCTAACGCCCCACAGAATCTCACTTACCCACGGGGGACCCAGAATTTCCGGCCAGCAGAGAAACAGAAGATAAAACAGAGCCCATCTACCGCATGGCAGCGGGCAGCTGTGGGGCGCACGACTAGAAGGGGCCCAACCGAACCCACCGCTGCATTCCTCTCGGCCCCATTTGCGGGGCCCTAATGGAGGCCTCTCGCTCTGGCTCGCTCCCACCTCTCAGTGGGATGAGAGAAAAGGAGCCCCCGGTCTAAGGAATACTCCAGCAACAGGGTGAATGTTCTTCCTCATGGACCTGGCCGAGCCATTTCCTGTGAATTACTCAGCCCATCAGAACCCACCGGGGCACTCGGGCGGGGCTCGCAGCCTCCCGTGTCTGCAGGAAAGTCCCCAAAACTCTCCCCTGGGGGCTCTCCCCTTCTCCCCTCCTCCTTCCTTTGAAAGGAACATGTTTCTCCCAGGAAATTGGCAATACTTGTTAAAATGGGATTCCTTGACTTGAGACCCAGTTACGAGCAGTGTCTTCTAGAACTTGAGGAACAGGGACAGGCACCTGGAGTCATCCTAGGTCTGCATCAAGGGATACCGAGGGCCCAAAGCTCAAGGAGGTGCTCACAGAATGGTCCGAGCGCAGGTGGCCGTCAGAAGGAGCATCTGCAGGCCCGGAGCGGGAGAGGTGGCAGGGTGACCAGGATGAGACGACGTGGGTGCCGAACTCGGCATCGGCTGTGGGGTGGTCCACGGGAGCGGAGCCCGTTCGCCCAAGGTTGGAGCAGACCTGCCTGACCCCGGGGATCCGGGAGCCGTGGCTGCATGCCTGGGAGTTTGCTCGGCGCGGCTGGGCAGGTGCGGGAGACTGAGTCACAGGGAAACCCTGGTAAGTCCTGCAAACTGGGAGAAATGCTGAGTGGGGTTGAAATATCCAGCATCATTTCCCCTCAAATTATTTTTAACAGCTTCTTTGGGGTCTAATTCACCATGTGACTCACTCGTCCTGAGTGTGAGAGCCCCTGACTTTTATCAGACATGCAGAGTTGTGCGACCATCATCCCAACCCGACTTGAGAGTGTTCGGGAAGAGCCCTTTTGCAATTATTCCCCACTCTCGTCCCCAGACCCAAGCATCTCCCCAGATTCTTGGAATGGGAAAATCACACTTCATGTGTACATTGTACCTGGGTTTTATGCCCAACCAAGAATCGCTGCCCTTTCTTAGACAAGGGACAATATTGGTCTGCTTTTCTACATGCATTCAAGAGGGGATAACATGCGTGGCTTGGCTGAAGGCCAGCCCCGCCTCCCCCTTTCCCTTCTGGTACCATTACCAGCCCTAGAGAAGTGGGGTGCCTATGCACCTGGGGGGGGGCTGAAACTGACGACTCTCACTTGCGTGGGCCTTTTCCAGGGCCCCACGAGGAACCCTAGCCATATGTTCGCACACTCCAACAGTTCTGTGGAATTTGCAACAATGAGATATTTTGACTGGTGGTGGTAGATTTTTCCTTCCCTCCTGTGAAATCAGCACCAGCCGTTCCAGGTAGAGGGTGCCTTTCGGGAATATTTCTATCCTCCCCCCCATTGCACGCATCCAACATTTTGACACAATAGGGCAAATCCAGAAGTGATATTGTGACATAAACAGCCATTCTGGCACCGAACACCAGAAGCCTGGGGACCGTGGAGGAGGACGTGGGGGAACTGGACGCTGGTGTGTGGAAAGTTCTTCCAAATCCTGCGGCGCGTATATGAAATAAACTTGACGAGCTACTTCCCCAATTTGAAAACGATCCAAAATCAGTATATGACATTAATAAGAACACTTTGTGCTGTGAGGCGAGGCTTCCTAGCTATTAATCATCGACTATCACATTTTGATTGATGATCGTAGATTAGAGGCTGAATTACCTTCGCACGCGATCCATCCCTCCCCTCTAGGATGAGCTCCCTCCCCGACCGTGGTGTGCCGAATGACGCGTGGGGCGTGGGGGGGCCTGGCGGATGGGATGGCCCCTGTCAGCGGGGGTGGTTACCACCCCCATCATCATTAACAACAACCTGAAGTAATGCTCGTTAACTTCCCGTTTCTGGACCATTATGATCACCCGGCTGACCGTGGAAATTACTTAACTCAGCGTGAGCTGCAGAGAAAGCTGTGAGTGGGAAGGTTTTCTTAAATGCAGGTTTCTCGACCAAGAGAGTGCTGTCTTTTTCTTCCCTCATCTTTCTCCCGTGTGAACGACGTCCCCTGTTTTGTTTCTCTGACCTCGTTCCTCCCCTGGAATCATGCCGGTGCTTCCTGGGTCCTGCCCAGTCACACAGCCTTCCAGGCAGATGTCCCCTCCCAGGACCAGCCCCGGGCACCTGTTGGCACCTGTCGGTCACTCCATCGGCTTCCCCGGGAACAGAAAGGAGGGGAGACACACCTGAGTTTGGGGCCCTCCCACCCGTCCCGACGAACGATCTCCCTGAGCTGGGCATAGACCGCAAACATTGTCTCTCTGTTGTTGTTCATCCGTCCACCCGTCCTTCCACACGGCCCGGTGCTTTTCTGTCGCAGGGAATTAATTATCTGGACTTGCGAGAAATAGCCTTAGACCTCACAGCGGTTACTCCCACCCATTAGCGAGAAAGTGGCTGCAGTCTTCCTCTCTGGAATTATTTGTGCAGAGAGGTCAAGGATGGCAAGAGAAATGAAAAGCCATTTGCTTTAGCACCATTAGTACACTTTGTAGATAATTATACAATGTTTCAAGTATTCCTGGGGATTCACTTCCAACGCCCAATCTTAGGAGTGAACTTTGACAACAGAAAATTGTGGGTAATTTCTGTTTGTTTGAGTACCGTTTCTATAGTAATAAAAGTAATTATTAATAAAGGAAGAAAGTTGTGCTATGGATTTCAGTCAATAAATAGCCTTAATTTTTTTTTTCTTTTTTAAAAGGGCTCACAGTAGAGATCTAAAGCAGAAAAAAAACACGTAAAGGACATCTAATAGTCTTGTCTCTCTCTGTCTCTTTTTTTTTCTTTTTTTTTTTTTTTTTTTGGCTTATCTTGCCGGTGAGACATTCTCAATTTAATTAAAGTCACAAGGAATAACTACAAAGCTATATTTCTAACAGCAACCCCAAATGCCAAGGAGCTTATGAATTTCTCTAGCAAAAGAAGGGGAAAGAGCACTTGTGCATTTTAAAGTCTCTACATTTGCCCCTATCTATTTCTACCAGTTTGTAAGTTCCGTGAAGGGCTCAGCACATCACAGACCCTCATGAGGGAAGAAACGTGCTCTTTCTCTGATAGTCGAACAATTAGGTGCATTTGGGCCCCGAAGCCAGTGGACCCCAGAGGACAAGCAACATTTTTCCGTCCTTCGGTTGGCTGAACAATGATGTGAGGGAGCTTTCCTGCCTGCCTTCAGTCACTGTGTTTACTGAAGCTTTGCCGTGTGCCAGGAAGCTCTAGATGGAGGACGCCAGCATTAACGCGGTAGGCGAGACCCTTTGTGGAGCCCTGGCAGTGCCCACCTGCCCAGCGAGGATTGGTGTGGGAACTGCGACAGTATGACAAGGGGCTCTGCTTTCATTTAGGCCCCCTGGAAGCAGAGCCTGAAGCAAGGATTCAAGTGTAAGAAGTTTACTTAGGAGGGAAGCCCAAGAAACCCCAGCAGGGAGTGGGAAAGTGAGATGGGGAAAGGAGGACTGTAAAGATGAGTCATTAAGTCAGCTGCCCTTGGGACCACGGAGCTAATCCCACAGGGGACTTCCTCCCCAAGAGCCAGCAGACAGCATGCCCCTCGGAGCCATACCGCCTGAGGGAATATTTCTAATGGCCTCCCAAGACGGATGGACTGAGGGCTGCTCCCGGGCAGCACTAACTCTCTGGGCCTGTGGGCCCGCCCGGCGCGTGGTCAGGGGCCGTGCAGCCGGAGGAGGCTCCAGACGGGGGAGGCAGGGGCTGGTGCAGGCAGATCGGGCTGCCAGCAAGGAGGGCGGATTCAGTTCAACTGTATCCGTTCCAGTCTCCAAGGGGGACCGGGAGTTGGGGAGCCATGGGGACAGAGCAGGGAAGGTTCCCCAGGGAAGGGAAGGGATGTCTGAGCCAGTCCTGGAAAGGCGGGTGGGCGCTCTCCACGGAGGAGGGTGACCACAGGAGCCCACCGGGGTGTGGTCTCGCCAAGGCCAAGGTGGAGAGGGAGGGAGGCAGGGACATGATGCCGAGAGCTGTACCAAGGTCCCAGTGCGGGAGGGCCCTATCACCAATGGGGCGCCGGGGAGGGATTTTAAGAAAAGGAGTGAGGGGCCCGATTTGGTGCTTTGAAAGAACCTCTGACCAACAGACACATGAAGAAATGCTCAACATCCTCGGCATCAGGGAAATACAAATCAAAGCCACAGTGAGATACCACCTTGCACCCGTCAGAAAACAACAGATGTTGCTGGGAATGCAGCTGGGCAGCCACTCCGGAAAACAGTGTGGGGTTTCCTCAAGAACTTAAAGATAGAGCTACCCTGCGACCCAGCAACCGCACTACTGGTATCTACTCCAGAGATACAAAGGTACTGATTCTGAGGGGGTACCTGCTCCCCAACGTCCACAACAGCCTAACTATGGAAAGAGCCCAGATGCCCATCGACAGACGAATGGATAAAGAAGATGTGGCTCATACACACGATGGAGTGTTACTCAGGCATCAGAAAGGATGAAATCTTGCCATTTGCAAGGGTTTCATGCTAAGAGATATATAAGTCAGTCAGAGAAAGACAATAATCATATGATTCCACTCACGTGTGGAATTTAAGAAAAAAACCCGTTGGACCTAGGGAAAGGGAAGGAAAGATGAAATAAGATAAAAACAGAGAGGGAGACAAACCACAAGAGACTCTTAACTCTGGGGAACAAACTGAGGGTTGCTGGAGGGGAGGGGCGGGGGGAGGGGGTCACAGGGGCACGAAGGACGGCACGTGCTGGAATGGACACTCGGAGCTACACGCAAATGATGAATTACTGAACGCTACCTCTGAAACGAATAATAGAGTATATGTTAATTAATTGTTTTTAAATTTTTTTTAAATGGCGGAAAAAGAAAGAGCCCTGTATGTGGCGTGAAGGACAGCCCGGAGTCGAGGAGGCCGCGCGGGGGCCGCGGGGCGGCGGCAGGTCCGGAGAGAAGACCCGTCCCTGTGAGTGTCCTTGTCCGTGTCCTTTCCCGAGCCGGAGACCTGAGCTGAGTCTGGGAAGACGGAGGCCCGGGGCGTCTGGGGAAGCCGGGGATGAGGCCGGCCGACCGCGTGGAGGTGGGCCCAGGCCCTCTGTCAGGGAACAGAGTGGACGCCACGGAAGAGACAGAAACGCTCGACTTCACCCCTCCCCTCAGGAACGGCCGACCGGCGCCGAGGCTCCGCGGCTACCCCGTCTTCCCTGCTTGTTCTCCGGGTCTCCGCCAGCGTGGTTCCCAGACACCGATTTTATTTTTTAAATGACGGTTGGAGAGGGATCCGGCCTGGCGACTTCGATCCGAACATCGCGTTGCTTCTTTCCCCGCCTTCTCTGCACAAGTCCGACCGCCAGTCCTCCTGCCAACACGCCCAACGAGGGGTCCTCGCTCCTATCCGCGCCGCCCTCGGAGGAAGAGCCCGGGCAGCTCCCCCGAAGCGCTCGGACCAGAAGCGAGCACGGAGCTTGCGCGGTGCGTGAACCGACCCCCCGCACCGGCCAGTGGGCAGCAGCAGGGGCCCCTCCCCGCTCGGCCACCTGCCCCCCACGGAAGTCACCCCACGGTGTCTGGGTCCTGCTGGGAGACACCGATGGTAGACGAAACTACAGCATTTTAGCTTCCAGATGGTGTGACGTCCAGGCAAGGTCGTGGGGAGGTAGGGAGGAAGGGAGGAGCCCCGAGGCACAGCTGGAGAGCGCCCTCAGGCTGCGGCAGACGGCCCTCCATGGGCTCAGTCCTTCCCAGGCTCTGCGAGGGGACCAGCTCTGCCAGCCAGGCCCTCGTGCTAAGCCTAGATCCTCGTAGCAGAAACCCAAGTGGCTCACCAACTTCGTCTGAGCCTCAGTTTCCCCATCGGAAAAGTCAAGACATTAGTATCTGCCTCTGAGGTTGCAGCCATTGTTAGGGTTAAAGGTAACACTCTGTGAGAAGCAATCATGGTACCTGCCTGTAGGAGGCACCCCGAGTATTAGTGTCACATGTCATCACATCCCTAGAATGTGTGGTGTGTTGGCAAGTGTTCAGTAACAAGACTTCCAGGGGGCAGGGGGTAAGCTGGGATTCGTGGCTCCGGACCCCTGGCCGCCGCCGCCAGGACATCGTGTACTCAGAGCCGAAGAGAAGCTGAACACCAGACCCCGGGAGTGCGTTCAGCCCGCCCACACACCCCTGCAGAAGGGCACGTTTTGGCAGGTTCCTGTGACTTAGGGAACCCTACTGGAGTCTCGGTGTTTGTAGGCGAACATGTCCACATCTCCCAGGGTCCCTCCCGTTCGTGCCACACGACGCCGGCCCCGGGCAGGGTGGGGGGGGGCACCTGGCAGCTTCTGCACGGCCTCCCCCGGGTTTAACAGACCGGGGTCTAGGCATCACAGCACCTGACTCGGGTCTCCCGTCCGTCAGAAGCAGAGTATTCCCGTTCTCCTCTCAGGGAGGCCAACCTGCTGGCTGGCTATGGATCTCTGTGTAACTTATGGGAAACTTTGGAGTGTCAGGTACATTCAGTATGAGTTTGAGGCACACCACACGGTCCTTGCACTCTCTGCGGCCACGAGGGAGAGGAGGGACAGCAAACCGCCGACCTGTGTGCCCTGTCCGGAGGTCACTCCTGGTGGGCTGCCGTTGGGGCTGGAAGCCGGTCCTCCTCGCCTCCCGTTAGAACCGCCTGCTGCCCGTGGGCCAGACCCGAGCCAAGGAACAGGCTCCTTCGTGGACGTGAGCCTGTGACCTCAAAACCCGTAGAGAGAAGGACACTCCTCCACCTTCTCTAGCCCAGAGTGAGGGGACAGGGGCCCCAGCTCTGCACAATTCGGTCAGACGCGGGGCTCCGGGGCAGGCTTTGCAGATAACTGCCTTTGTGTCCCCTTCTGGGCCGGACGTGGCTTCTTTTCTGCAGACTTGGCAAAAGAGAATGTTAAGAAATAATTTATTCCCTACACATTTCCCATCAGTCCAGCTCCGTAGCCCGGGCTTCCTGCGTGGGGCATCCTGCTCCCCGTCTCACCCTCCTGGTCCCTCCCGGGGCCCGGGCGCCATCTCAGACTATGCTGAGTCCCGGTACTCTCCGGGGAAGCCGAGTGTGGCATCTCCGTGGGGCTCATTCCAGATGACGAAATGGTACCTCTGGGAATCAGGGATGGATAGCAAACAGTGGATTTTAACTTTTTTAAGGACTAATAATGACGGTAGGGTATGAATTACACTGTTCTTTTTTCCCCCTCTACAATCTGCATTTACAGCATTTTTCATCCATTCAAAGAATTCAAATAAAGATCATCCAGCATACCTGGGATAATTACGTCTATCAAAGAACACTGGCCGGTGTACAAAGGCCCGGGGAGCGCTAGGCTGACTCTTTGTTTTGAAGTGCAAGGAAGGGAAGGGGTAGGCTCAGCGCCAGCAGGCAAGAATTCGCACGCTACCCTATTTCCTGATAATGGCCCATTAATGAAATAGCAGTTTGATTTTCAATCGCGCTTAATGATACCTTTTGTGCAACCAACACCCTCCTCCTCTCCCTCATGCCCAGCAGGCCAGCATGTCCAAATGGGCCGTTACAGGTGGAGGGACAAAGGTGGGGAGGGCCGACCGGGCGGCGGGGGGGCCCGTCTTTAGGCATCGTTTGAAGAGAAGCAGCAACATCTCGCGGTGACCACCGTAAGAGGGGCAGGGAGCCATCCCCGCGGACGCCTCAGGCCCGCTCCGCGGGTTTGGAACCGGGGCTGTTTCTGGACGTCCCTCTCCGCTCTTGCTGTGCGGCACGGGGGAGGGGAAAGCACGCCCCCAGAGCAGACCAGGACCTGCTTCTCAGTCACCGTCATGCGCCGTGTCGATGAGACCGGCAGGGCGGGAGGGCGTCCAGGGACGCGGCGGAGCAGGAGGGGTCCCGTCTGCAGTCCTGGTGTGGGACGCGGAATCCCAGGGGGCGCCCCTTCTGAGCTGAGCCCAGCGGCGTGTCCCTCTGCAGAACTTGTCACAGAGAGACGGGAGGAGAAGGACCAGCCTGGGTCCTTGCAAACACCCCTCCCGGCGGCACCCCACAGGACTCCGGACTGCCTAGGCTTGGGCTCCATAGTGCCTTCTGGGATCCTCTCATGAATTCACTCTCTTTCTGAGCCGCTGGCAACAACGGACCCCGACCTGCGCGACCGCCCTTGTGACATCAGCCGGCAGGCCTGGGGAAGCGTGCCTTCAAAATTCAGTCCCAGGAAACAGCTTCTAACCAAGATCCTCTGGCCTAGGCTTTGGGGTCACATTCACCCTACAGTTTGACCCAAACAGCGGACGTTCCTCCAGCAGGTCTGGCGAGCCTGGGACATCCCGGCGTCCCACGCCGCTGAGACAGGGGGCCACGCGGGGCTTGCGGCTCAGCTGTGCTGGGGACCTTCCATTTCGTGATGGATTTTAAGTGATATTGCCGAGGCTTTCCTGACCTCCTGTCCTGAAATCTCTCTCAGTCCAATCGGTAGGACACCCATCGAAGCCAGAGGAGAAAACTAGCATTTTGAATATTATAGGTATTACTTTGGGTTATTTTCTTTCCTTTCAATTGGAAATGGATGGTGCAATTTCTAACCTGTCCTGTCTGGTTTCTCCTCTCTGAAAACACTTCCACGGAAGCTAGCGTTGCACTCCTCCTCCAGGGATTGTCTGGAACCACAGGCAGCCGAGAACTGTTCGGAAATCCCTCCTCTCCATCCCGCCTCAATTGTGGGCTAAACCACGGTGCCCGCCAGCAGCCAGAAGTGAGACCCCACTCAGAGGTGGCGGCATCTGCGGAAACGGGGAGTTCAGGCAGCATCCCCAAGAGCCGGTCCCTGAGCCTAGAGGCACAGCCCATGTCCCTCCACCCAAAACGTCAATAGATTTACCCCAAGGACATGGCCAGAGACATATGGACAAGGATTTGCCTTACAGCACGACTAATTACAGCGGAAAATTCCATACAGCCAGAATGTTCTATAGTAAGAGCCCAGTTGTAAAAAATTTATGCAATAGCCACATGATGGAATATGGAACAATTAACAAATTCATTCTCAACCAATATTTTGAGAGCATGGGAAATCCTCGTGCTGCATGAATGCAAGAAAAAGAGCAAGTCAGAAATCTGTGAATAAAAGATGCTCTTACACACACACACACAGACACACACGAGCAACCCTGACGCCGGTGGGAGCCGTTGAACGAGGCGTGCGGGATCGCCCGTCTTTAATTCTCTTCTGAAGAATCCCCTGTATTTTCCCAAATGCATAGACAAATGTGTATTTCTTTTGAATGAGAAAAAAGTCCTATCTTATAAGTAAATACAAAGTAGGACATCCAGTCCGTGCTATCAGGGGATTCGGACATGCTCTGGGTTTCCAGGAGGAGCTCGGAGAAGACACCTGTCCACATCTTGGAATTTCACATCTTGGAAACTCACCAGCATCACTAACAAACTTTAAACTCAGGTGAAACCTCTGATCAGTGATCATTCCCCAAACACGCATCTCACATTCGTGCTGCGCGTGCCCCCGTCCCCCGGCACAGGGCTTGTCCTTCAGGAGGGTGGGCTCTGGGAGTCCTCCCTGCAGGTCTCCAGAGGAGGCGCCTGGGGCCTGTGTCCCCACGCCAAGGGGAGGTGAAAGGTAAGAGCACCTCAGGCACAGTGCGGGGGACCACTCACCGCAGCCGTGACCCATCGCGTGCCCCCTGCCCAAGCGCCCACCCTGGGGACGAGGGCCTCCCCTGATGGACAGAAGAGGGCAGAGGGTTAGCGATACTCGAAGCTTTGGATGGCACACTAATGCCGCTTCTGCCATTTTCCTCCAGCCTGCCGGACTTCCTCGTTAGGTCAAACTGATGCGATCAATGAAAACCAAGAAGGAAGTGGGTTTGGGGAAAACATTTCTAAAAATGTAATATTGCCACAATTTAGAATGTTTCTCTAACTCCGACTTAAGAGACACATTTATTTCTTTTTTCTTACGAGTTCCGGTACTCCTTAATGGAGCCACCGTCTCACACAAAATTGGGTTCTCCTTGGATTAATATCTTTGAAAATTAAGTTGATTTATAACCAATTTTCTCCTCATTTAAACAGCGACCCCCAAGGGTTCCTCTGGGGAACCCATAGGCTCCGAGAAATGATGGGTTGCCAGGAAGGCTCAGTGAAGCAGACTCTGCAAACATGTACATATGGCGGTGGGTGCTTAAGGGAGCAAAATAATGTATTTCCCTGTCTTACAGGCCTGCCTTAATTTTGGAGTTACACACGCACTTCGCTGGGCATGGGGAAACACTAACTGGATAGTTATAAAACCACCTTGTCTGACGCCCCATTTTCAAAAGAAACCGTTCCCATTCCTCCCCGTCCTCAGAGCCATGACCGTGCTGGACGTGGGTCAGCATCTCCGGAATGCTGGACGGAGACTCCCGGTCCATATCAGAGGAGCCCGAGACACGTCTCCTCCACCGAGGCTTTGGAAGGACGCGGGGTCCCTTCTCTGTCGTCAAGGTCGACAGGTGGGATGTGTTTAGGACGGCCGGCCAGATGCTACCTACAGATGCAAGAAACACAAAAGTCGGTGGAGTGGTGCACTCATCCCTTCTGCTGGGACACCGAGCTTCATTATGCCACCACCGTTCAGGATCAAATCCACCGTCTGTGCCACGCAGGTGCGGGGACGGAATACGGGCGGATGATAAGCAGGTGTGTCGGAGCCCGAGTGTCGGCTCTGTGCCAGGCACCGGCCCCGTGTTGCCACCCCGCGAACCCCGCTGCGGTCCCCAACGCTGTTGCGGACCCTCCCCGTGTCTGTAGACGAGGGAGCGGAGCCCCAGCGGGGCAGCTGCCCGGAGGGTCCGCTGGGCGGTTCCGCGGTTGCTTTCGTCTTTGCGCAGGAGCACCTGACGTCATCCACATTTTAGTATTGCTCAGTTCATCGTCCCCACGTCCTGCGAAGGCGCATGAATTTCGCTGGTTGTGACACAGGGTGTCACGGTCCTTCGCCCGGAACTCGCTCCATAAATTCCTGCTAAATGAAGGACTGAGTGGGCACGTGCTCTCTCCACCCCGTGCACAACCTAAAGCAGGTCATGCCTGCTCTGCAGACCCTTCCCAAACCAAGAAACGATTTTCCAGGAGGATTTTAATCCCAGCTGCCAAGCTTCCGCTGCTCTGTTTCCCACAGTCGGGGGCGCAGTGCTCGGATTTCCTGCCTCTCTGTCTCTGCCGGGCCTCTCGGGACCCCGGGCTACACCGGGCAGAGCCACCGCGGCCAGTCCCGGAGCGCCGCTCTGCGAGCCATCAGGAGGGCTGCGTAGTGCCCTGGGGTCTCCAGAGAGCAGCAGCCTCGAAGTCTGAGAGCAGCTCCGGCGGGTGTGGCTCGGAGCCCGACGGCTCGGACCCGTGGCTATTGAAGGGACGAGCCATCCCCGTGAATCCCTCCAGGATCTCTCCCAGCTCCAGGTTGATGATCAAAAGGAAAGAGCACTCTGGAAGTCACTTGGATCACTTTGGTCCGTGGCGATGGTCCTCCACCGGGGGGACACGGGCCCAGCGATGAGAGCTGAAATCTGTGCTCTTGGCACAGAGGAGACTGAGGCCTGGCCCCCGGGGCTCAGGGCTGAGTGCTGACCCGCCGCCGGGCAGCTCCGAAAGAGCTTTCAGTGGAAAGGGCCAGTCCATTCCTGCGCAGAGTCCGCGCGGCCCCGAGACCATCCCCCGGGGCAGAGCTACCGTGGAGCCAAGCCCGCCCCGCCCACTTCCCTAGGACGGACCCGCGCCCCCGCTCAGACCCGGAGGACTCGGGCGCAAGGACAGATGGCCAGGCCACCCACATTTCCTCCACAAAATCCAGCCCCTTCTTCAAACCAGAATGCACCTGCCTAACAAAACCACAGCGTCTTTGTCATACCCCGGGGCCTCCGGCTCGCACCGACCAGAGGACCATCGGTCACTGGGGACGCAGGACCACCCTGCTAGGTGACCATCGAGGACCCCGAGCTCACCAGGGGCATTTCCAGGGACCCACGTCTGAGAACAGAGTCCTCCCCTGCACCCTCTTTCAGGTGCTTCTGGAAGGCCCACCTTAGCCTAGTTCTCGCGGGAGAGAGAAAGCCTGCTGGGTACAAGGCCCTCTGCGCCCAGGGCCTCGTGCTCAGCGGGCGTGCGATCCCAGAACGTGACCAGAGTCACGCAGGGCTCTGCCCCCAGACAGCTCCATTCGGGTCCCCACATCACCATGTACCATCTGGGCAACCCCTCCAGGGTCCTCCCTGGAGGCAAAGAGAAAGAAGTGGCTTCCCGCCTGCGACCCCACATGGCCACCGTGGGAGTCCGGGACGCAGTGAGCGCTGCAGTGTTTAATGAAGTCTGAGGCTCTGTGCACAGGTCGGGAGATCGAGAGCAGAAAAGTAGCCAGAAGATCCGAGAAGCGAGCTCAGTCTACACCACTTTTCCCATACGACACTCCTCTGCTCTTCAAGATCATGTCATTGACTCAGACAGCCCTGAATCAAAACAACAGCTCCAAGATGAAGGGCACCTGCTTCCTGATAATAGACGTTTCTTTCACCCCCCTCTTGAATGCTCCCACAGACCTGGAGCTCACTACCTAACAGAGCACGCCGTCCCATCTGCAGCAAGCTCTTCTTTGTGTCAACAACTGTTCTACCGTGACACGTGGGAGGAAGAGGTACAGTTAAGGTTGAATCTTGAAGCAGCAGCCTGTGGGGTCGAACTGGTACCTGCTAGCTGGAATTTGGAGAACACATTTGACCTCCCTCGGTTTTCGTCTCCTCCCTGTAAAGTGGAGAAGCTTTCCTGCGCTAAGTGTCACACAGTTTAGATGCTTTATATTAAGTGAAACGAAAGCAAGGCCTTGGCTTACAGGGGTGGCTTGGTTTCAGGTGTGGTTTGATCCAGGACACAAACACCACGGGGCTCTGCCTCTGTTTCCTGCCTCCCCTGGCTCCATGTCCACCTGTGCGCCTGCCGTGCCCTCCAGGTAGGGTTCACTTCTGGCAGCAAAATGACCACAGCCCACTCACGTCTCACCTCTGTGGACCTCACGTCCCGGCATGCACATTTCCTAACCGTTCTTGTGTTCTTGTGAGCACGCTTCTCAGGGCCTGTTCTTGAAACTAGTGGAGCCAGTTAGACCCACGACTCGGTGAGCATCGGAGAGGGGCATCCCCAGGAAGAGCCAGGATCTGAGGAAAGAACAGACAATTTTGCTATGTTTGAGCACAAGGCACTAAATGGTCCTCAAAATGAGCATTAACATACCTTCTCACCATTTCCCTGATCATTTTACAACCAGATCCGGACCATCGCCGTGGAAACTCCGAACAGCCACGGCCACAATCCCCGCTGTGGGATTGTGGAGCACTCTGTAGAGCCACTTCTGTGGAGCACGGCCACCACCTCGGGGGCAGGAAGACTGTGGTCTAAATCCCCACCAGGGCCCGCCGTGCATCCTGAGGGACAGCCCTGGGGATCCAAAAGGCCCAGTGCTCTCCAAGTGCCTGAAGTGGTTTGAGCTGTGCTCAGGGCCACGGAGACCCTGTGGGCTAACCACGGCCATTCACGCCAGGGAAACCTGGCCTTGCTCCCCGGGGTGATGATCGGTAACTGAGCGGATGTCCTTGATGACAATGTTCAGGTCTTCGGTCTCAGCCCGGGCGCCCCAGGATAGCACATCTTGCTGGGCTGGGCTGTGGGAGGAAAACATGAGGGCAGGAGCCCGGCTTCCCAGGTGGGGGGCACGGGGGGAGAGGGCACAGGGGGCGTTTTACTCCGTTCGTTTTCTTTCTCTTTGCTGTAGATGCGAGCAACAGCACTGCCCCGATATGGCCAAGAGTCCGGCTCTCCTTGGAGACGCAGCAGAACGCCGTGTCTCCATTGGCAAATATTCGCCGAGCGATTGCTCTGTGCTCAGCAGGTGCGCACCGGGCAGGGCTGGGAGGGGGTCATTCTGCAGAAAGAGACCCAGTCTCTGCTCCTACACAGCGTCCATGCTTCTGGAAAGCCCAGCACAAAGGCTAAGCCTGCGCTGTGGCCCCATGTCCAGCCGGGAACAGGAAGGCCGGGTGGGGACAGAGGAGGATGCTGTCAGACAGGATGGCCACTCGCCGGGAGCCCCCAGGCGGCCCCCGGGTGCCGTGGAGGTGAGGCGGGAGAGGCGGGCTGGAGAGAACTGATTTGCCATGCTCCCTCCACCCACCGCGTCCGTCTCCCAGGGCTGCGGCGAGGAGCGACCCCAAAGGTAGGGCCTTCGAACCACACAGACGCACGCTCTCCCAGCTCTGGGGGCCAGAAGCACAAAGCCGGGGTGTCGGCAGGGCTGCATGGTCTGGGGGCTCCAGAGAAGAGTTGCTTTCTGTGCCTCTTCCAGCTTCCAGGGGCGGCCCCGCACCTTGGCTGATAGCGCCCCACGTTCTAAGCCGCACGGAGCACCTTCCCAGCTCCCTGTGACTCCCCGCTCCTGCCGGCCTCTCGTGACTGTCCACGATGGCATCAGGCCCGCCCGGGGTCCTGCAACATCTCCATCCCATCTGCACAATCCCTTCGGGAGGGGACAGAGGCTCAGGTCCAGGCATCTGGATGAGGACGCCTCCCAGGCCGTGACTCAGCTGAGCACACATGGGAGAGCATCCTCTCTCTGCTTAACTGAGATTTCACATCTGGAAATATCATGATGTGTACATGTTTCCGCTCCCTCCTGCGGCAGGAAGAAACGCATTATTCACCGAGTTTGTTGTTTGCCTTGCTAAAAAGTTAAAAAAAAATGCAACGGCTCAGGGTTTTCTTGTTTTCACAACGGGGAGAATGGGTACCTTAAAGTGGTTGCACTTAACTTTTGGGTTTTTCAAAGTTGGTGAATCCTTTTGGGTTTAGAACTTTCTAGAGCCTTCTCTCCAGGAAGGTTTCTGAGACAGGTTGCTTAGACCAGGGCCACCTGCATGGGTCGGGGGAAGGGGGATGTGAGCTTACTCTGCGTGTGTCATGGTTGATGGAGAGTGACCCCCAGGAAAGCCCACCATGTTTACACCGTCTCCACGGGAACGGCCTGCACAACGGCGGTTCGGACTCTCGGGAGTGCGAAACATTTCCAAAAACCATCGTTAACCTGTTCGCAATTTGATGTGTGGCTGTGAGGGGAAAACGGCAGCTGCTGAGCTGCAGGGATGAAGAGAAGGGAGGCAGGGGGCGGGCGAGGGTGACAACGGTCTCTGCCGGAAACAGAATCTTGGAGGGTTGGCTCGGAAGGGGAAGGAGCGACTCAGACAGGCCCGAGGGTGCCCATCAGCCCTTCCTAGGTCTCGCCAGCCCAGGTGTCCCAAGGGACAAGTTTTAGAGGAGAAAAATCCGTAGAGGCCATGCGGGCCGGGGTGGGACCGTGTCCGACCAGCGCCCTCGTCGCAGGGGCCGTCACTGGTCGTAGCAGGCATCTCTCTTCAGTGGACGCAGCGCAGAGCCCGCCTGGACGTGTCTGACGACGCAGGGACCTCAGGAGCCCCTGAGCGCGGGGCCGACAGGTCCAGGCCGTGCGGAGGACACTGGGCTGACCCTCCCTGGCCCCAGGGGCCGACACAGGGTGCGGGACACAGGGCTCTGACCGGGAAGGTGAAACCAGGGAAAAAGAGCCACCAAACACAGTGGGCTCCAGCTCCATGGCCCCGTCACGCCCGGGGCTGACTCGGCTCAGACGGCTCCACTGGGACCACAGACGCGGATTCTCTCCCGGGCTGGAGGCTGGAAGTCCGAGATCCAGGCCCCCGCTGGGCAGGTGCCTCCAGAGGGCCCCGGGGCAGATCCGCGCCAGCCTCTCCCGCTGGATTCTGGGGGCGTCTTCGCTGCGACGTGCACATGCGTGTCCCGCTCTCCACTTCATGGGGCGCTCTCGCTGCGTGCCTGTCTGAGTCCAACCCCCCACATGGACGTACCGCGTTAGGACCCACCCCAGCGACCCCCACTTAACCGGATCACCTCCGTAAGGGCCCCACCTCCAAATAAGGTCACGTTCTTGGTGCTGGGGGCCAGGACTCCAACGAATGGAACGGGACGGGGGGCATAATTCAACTCATAACGATAACAAACAAAATCTTATTTAATCCTCAAATCCGGATAGTATCACTTTCTCTAACATACAAATGTTAAAATAAGGCTTCAAAAGTTGAAGTAATTTGCATAGGGCCACGTGCCTTGTAAACAGTGGACCCCAGACTCATTCCCAGCCAGCTCGGAGCCCGCATATTCCCCAACGCTCACTCGGCTCCCCTTAACACAAGAACTCGGGGTCACGCTCAGCCCGCATCCCTGGGGGGCCGCGGGCCCCATCCTTGGTGAGCTGAGCAGTGTGCGCCCCACCTGGGGGCTCTGGGGAGGGGGGCCGAGAGAGGAGTGCTGGTGCCTGAAAACGCCACCGCCTGCCCGGCACGTCCCAGAGCCCTGGGGCTCAGCAGCGGCAAGGCTGCTCGCCTAGGATTCAAGACTCAGAAAATGGCTGAAAACAGAGATTCCAAGTTCCGAAGTCTTCAGGGAGCACGCACGAGATGTCCGCGTGTGTCTCTCTGTGCCCCAAGAATGGAAGGGGGATAATTGGGATTTTGGGGGTCGCAAGAAACGGAGAGGAACCTGATCTAGCACAAGCCAGAAGAGGGAGGACTCGTCGTGAGGATCCTGCGTCTGCTGGGGCCTGGGTCGGGGGTGCGGGCAGGCCTCGGGGAGGGTGAGGCAGGCCGGCCACACCCCCCGCCGCCCTGGGCTTGGGCGCACCGCACTTTGCCCCCCGCATGCTCCCTGCTCCCGCACCCACAGCAGTGTGCACGGTCACCCCGGGCACAGCTGACGCCTTGCTGCATGGGAGAGACACACAAGAACCTCTGGGGCCCAAATTCCCAGCACAGGATTCTGACAGCCCAGCTCGGGGCGAGGGTCCTCCCACATCATGGCGCGTCCGGCTGGGGCAGGGGTGAGGTCGTGCGGCCAGGTCCATCCGGGGCGCGAGGAAGGGTGGGTGAAGAGGGCTGTGTGCAGTGAACAAAGACCCCCCCGCCGCCCCCGCCCCGAGAGCCTTCCTCCCCATCAGCCAACGCAACAAAGTCTAGGCTGGGTTTTCCTTTTTTCCCACGGACTGGCTTTAGAGACAAGCGGACCATGATAAGGACTCGTAGACATCCTCTTTGTTTAAACGCGGAGCTGGGTGTGGGGAGAAGGAGCCCTGCTCTCCACAAAACAAGCATCGCGAGTCCACGGAGTGCGGCGTTTCCTTGGTCGGCTCCAAATGGGGCCGCCCGCCTCTGTGCTGGTTTCTTAGCAACTAAATATCTGACTAATATTCAATTTTTCCAGGGCTCTAAGAGCTGTAAGATATTAATTCCCAACAAGACGTCTAAATTGTTACTCTGGAAACTCGCGCACGCCACCCTACATAGATTAGGGGATGAAATGCCACATTAGAAAGACCCTCAATCATTTCACGAGCTTCCCCCTAAGTGGGGTCGTAAGTCCCTGTCCCAGGTCTGCCGCGCTGACCACTGTCAGGGCTGCGTCGCCCACGTGACTCCGTGTGGCCACTGCAGGGAGGGGTCAGTCAGGGGTCTTCTGCTCAGGCCGAGAGTTCGTGCAGGGCCCGGTCGCAGCTCGGGGTGACCTGGAAGAGTCCAGAAGCTTCTCTGAGGCTCCGTTTGCTCCCCTGGAACCTGGGAAGGCCGTAGTGCATTCACGCGGTGCGGGGACAGCGGGAGCCTCAGAGGCTCAGAGACGGAGGAGGAGGGTCACTCACAACGTCCCACCAGGACACGGGCATGTGACCCAGGGCGCCCGGGGTCAAGCAGGCGGCTTCACGGGCATTTATCGGGAAAAAAATTTTTTTTTGTTAAACCAAAGGACTTGCATGCGGAAGGAGCTTGGAAGTTGCCACACCCAGCTAACAAGTGAAAAGCTAAACAGACTGAGAAACTCAGCAATTGTTGGCTTCACCAGAGAGGGGGCGTCTGGGGGGCTCAGTGGCTGAGCGTCTGCCTCCAGCTCAGGTCATGATCCCGGGGTCCTGGGGTCGAGCCCCGACTCGGGCTCCCTGCTCGGCGGGGAGCCTGCTTCCTCCTCTGCCTCTGCCTCTGCCCCTCCTCCTGCTTGGGTTCGCTCTCTCTTTCATAAATAAATAAAATCTTTAAACAAACAAACAAACAAAAAGCAGGAGAGAGACACACAGGGTGGGTGCTGCTCCCAGCACGAGACCGACAGGCAGGCAGACGCGGGATGAGAGGAGGGAGCTGGGGTCGTGTTTTTATTAGGAGGTACCTGCACCATCCGTGCAGCCTGGTAGCGTCACTTAAAGGTGGACCTAAATTAGTTGGCGTGATCTCGTCAGGATGGCGGCACCTCCCCACTCGGTCTACGGATTCCCGCCGTCCCAGTCCAACGCCCAGCACGTGATTTTATGAATATTGATAAACAGCTCCTGAAGCTCACGAAGAGGAGGCAAGAGACCCAGAGAGGCCAACCGGCGAGAAGAGCAGAGTTGGAGGCTGACTACCGACGTCGAGAATGCCTGCAAAGCCACAGAAACCACACGCGTGTCCCGCAGAAGAGACACACAGAGCAGTGGGGCCGGACGGCGCCCGAGACACAGGCCCCCCGGAGGCGGTCAACTGATGTGTTTAAGCACGGAGAGGGGCAGAGGGAGAGAGTGAATCTACGGCACGCTCCCTGCTGAGCACGGAGCCTGATGCGGGGCTCAATCCCACGACCCTGAGATCATGACCTGAGCCAAAATCAAGAGTCAGATGCTCAACCGACTGAGCCACCCCAGCGCCCCAAAGGAACACCCAGTAAAGGACTGTCGTCCAAAACACAGAAGGAACTCTTACCACAAAGCAGCACAAACCCAAACAACCCAGTTAAGAAATGGGCCGAAGACCCCAACAGCCCCCCGCGCCCCACAGAGGACACGCGGACGCAGACAGCGCCCAGCACGCGCTCCTCGTCCCGGGTCGTCGGGAAATGCCGACGCCGGTGAGACGCCGCGCGCCCAGCGCCAGGGCCCGAACCCACCACGCCGACGACGCCCGACGCGGGCCGGGACGCGGGGCATCGGGCGCTCTCCCGCGGGGCTGGCGGGAACGCCGCACGGCCCAGCCGCCTCGGAAGGCAGCTCGGGAGGCAGCGTTTACCAAACCAACGTCCTTACACCGACCGTAAGCATCCCCGAGGGCTGGAGGACCGGGGAGGGACGAGCGTGAGTGTCTCATCAGGTGACCTCCCGTGGGTGTGTGGGTGGACAGCAAGGGCCCGGGGGCTTGAAGGCTGCCTCCTTGCACACGTGAGCAAAGCCCCCGGCGCTGGGAGAGCTAGCCCCCAGCACAGTCCCAGGCCGCAGGCAGAACCCGCCCTTCCTCCAGACCCCGATGACGTCATGAGACCCGAGGAATTCAAACCCAGCTGTCGGGGATGAGCCCTAAGGTTTTAGAACCACGTATGTGAAAATGAAGCCGCGTTTTAGGCACAACCAAGAACATAGCCCGGAAGAACAGCCTTCCCATGACCTTCAAAGATCAGCCGAAGCTGGCAGCAGAGGTCCCGAAATGTGCGAAAGGAAAGCAGCCCCAGGCCTGTGCTCCTCACCCCACTCCTCCCTCCCAACCCAGGGCCCTGAGGTCAGCCCTGCGAGATCGACGCGGCCTCCCGGACGACAGAGCCAGCAGATTCTGAAGCAGCCGGCCTAATGACCTTGGAAGCACATGTGGAAGGTCAACTCACATCGGAAAATACCGCGGGGGTGGGGGGGGGGGAACGTGTCGGCATTTATCCTCGGCTGGCGTCCCCTTCCGACGGCATCACAAGATACTCTCCTAACGAAGTAATGAAAACAGCGTGAAATTTAAAACCACCCAAGGACATCTTTAGATGACACCATCTCCTCCGTCTGCAGTGAAATTACAGGAGTGGCTTCAAAAGTACAGACCCCAGAGTGTCCCCGAGGGAGCCCCCATCACAATCCAAATACTCAGTGACCAGCGGCCATCGCCCCCCATGGAGCCTGGAATGTCCCCCACTTGGTTACCTGGTAAGCTCCTAGAAGCTTCGAGCTGCCCCAGTAAACGCACAGAGGACTGATAGAAAATCTGCTGTGTGCTCATTTTAGCCTCAGAAAACTGTTTTACTAAAATATGTGCAACTGTGAAAACAGCCAGGTGCTGGAGGGAGACTGGCCTTAAACAAAGACACGTCCTCCAGCTCGTGCTGTTTACTGCCTCCGTTGTCGATACGCGGGCACCACATGGCACACTCCGAGGGCGACAGCGCTGCCTCTGAAGAGACGCGGGGTCGAGGAAACTGGCTCGCTGGACTCTGCAAAGCCAGCGCCGGGGCTCACCGCCGCCCCCGCACCGAAGGGGAGGGTCCTGGAGGTTGGCCCCGGGGAAGCGCTTGCTGCGCCTCCCACCCCGTGGGCATATCTCCCTGACACCTGGTACCGTGGGGTCCCGCCCCTCCCCCGTACCCTCATGGTCCTCGTCCCCGTCTCGGGGCGCTGCTGGGGGCAGACTGGCTGACGGGAGGTCACCCCGAGAAGCAAATGCACGCTGGGGAGGGAGAGGCTTTGGGCTGGTTTCCCGCAGTGTCCGCGCACAAGTCTTGCCGTAAGGGCCGAGGTAAACGCTTGTCTCCCTGGCCCTGCAGGGACCGCCTCGCCCAGCTCTAGACCCTGCTCAGCTCCTCTTCCTTCCTGTCACCGCGCAGTTTTGCACCGCTGGGCTCCTGTCAGCTGGAGATGCAGCCCGAGGTCCGCGTCCCCAGAGATGTCTCCCGCAGCACTGCGCCGTGCAGCCGCCTGTCACCGGAGTCCCCTACCCTCTGAGCCGCGTGCTGCGCTCGCCTTCGTTTTGCTTGTTTTGTCCACAGAACTCTGAGTCTCCTCCATCGGCTGCCCTGTGCGTTGTCCGTCTAGACCCCTCGCCAACGCCGTGAGGTGAGGTCCACACAGTGAGGGCTGAGAAGCCCCCTTGTGGCCCCCCCTCCAGCCCAGGGCTAAGCACACGGAGAGCCCCCTGTGTAGACAGCCAACAAGCCAATGACTGTGCTGACACTTCGGGAACCTGATTCAGGGGAAAGGGGGCACCCTCTAGAGCTGTGCCCCTGCCCAGGAGAGCCCTGGTCCTGTCTCCTGTGGCCCGGCCCCAGCCATGGTCGATTCGTTGCTCCGAGTAGGCTGCAGGACCCACGCTCCTAAGTGTATGCTGGCCCAGAGACCAAGGCTTAGGTAATCAAAAGCTGCTCTATTCTCCGGTCTCTGCGCCAGCCCAGCGGGCTTCCTGCGATCATCCCCATTTTACAAAGAGGGTGACCTGATTGCCCCAAGTGATGAACAGCAGGCTTGGAATGCCCCGTGGAGGCCAAATGCATAGCGTGGAAAATTCGTAACAATCTTGGTAGGGAAGCCAGGAGACCTTGGATGGTGTTTCTGAGCATCCAACTGAAGGTAGGAATGCACAAACTTTGACCGAGCTCTCATTGTATGCTGGTCCTTTGGCACAGGGCCTCCCTTCATTCCTAGGATAATCCGATGAAATATGCATGGGCCTTCCAACTGTGCAACATTTTCCCAGGCTCAATCTCCAGGGCTACAAGTCAACCTTTTCTCTTCCTTTCTAAGAATCAAATCCATGAATTAAGAGGACCTGGAAAGTCCGGTGAAAAACGCACTGGGAGGGGGAACCCGCCCAAGCACCCACAATGTGTGTATTCATGATACGTACCACGCCTAAAAACTCAAAATACTCAGAATACTGTTATTTTCCCCAATCATTTAGAAATATCCTCAAAGGCTATTAAAACCAGTAGCAACTGGAATCGCTACACATTTTATTAGCAGCTGATAGAAACACATTTTTAGTACCTAAGGAAGTCACCCAATTGATACATTTATAAATTGATTCCAATTGATACACATGTTGGATCCCGCAGCAGAGTTGTTCATTCGGAGAACTGACTGACCGTGGAGTTGGTTCTGCCAACCGACAGGTTAGGTCCGAGGTTCGTCTCCTTCTCTGCTGCAGACCCCCTTGGCCACATGGTTCTTCATTCAGCAAGGAGCTTGCTTCCTGCTGTCTGCAGACCCGCCAGGCTCTCGTCTGCCCCTCGTGTCATGGCTTCGACTTTACCGGTCCGGGGGTTGCCATGTGAATGACTGCTAAGCATCGCTTCCAGCACTCCAGGGTTTAGGAAGATGTGGTCAAGGAATCAGGGTTTCCTTCTTTCCTGATGAGATGTGAAAGGCGCTGGTCTCCCCCCTCCTCGCAGCACCGTGAGATCCACCATCAGACGCGGTTTTTCACCCGCGCTGAAACTCGGATCCGAAACTCGGATCCGTGTTTGGCTGCTGACAGCTGTTTTTCCGCCAGAGTTCACAGCCCCTCCGCCCTCCGTGCCCGGACAGATGTGATTTGGGGCACCGAGCATCAATCACCACTTTCGAATTCCAGCTAACAGATGTCCTCTTTAGAGATTCTAATGCAAACCGCTACCCCACAGATCTCTGGCTTTTTCTCTTCTTTTCCAAGGCGTGCCAGTTGTCCATGAAGGTGCCAAGTGGCTCAGACATCATTTGGATGTCGGACTTACAGACCCGTCTGCCTCGAATGAGACCAATGCGTCTTACAACACAGGGGCGGTGGGGGCGCCGCGGGCCTGGGACGGCGGCTCGAGCAGCCACGTCGGGCGGCGAACATGCCCACTGAACATCAGGAATTAGTCACCGCCGTTGGCACTTTAATAAACAGCTGCTTTTAAGAATGCTTTGGAGTGAGCATGGCCGTGACCCCCAAATCTTCCTGAAAGAGGACCAGGGGTTACAGAGCTGCCTGCTGTGCACGGCAGGAGAGAAGGAACTTGAAAATCAGTGCCAACCGGCCTCCTCTGGGTGTGAGGCCCTGGGACGTGGGACTGAGAACGGGCTGGAGTGGAAACAGCTGCGGGAAGCGTGCGGGATGGAGCCCCGCGGACGCAGTTTCGCCCTGCGCCCTTGGGGGCTCGCCCCGCCCTGCCGGGGCTGTTTCCTGCTCCACAACCTGGGGGTGCAGTGCACCCCGTCCTTCTGCAAGGCTAGGAGTTAGTGGGTGAGGCCGTCCTCTGAAGGGCGAGGGAGCCCCCCGTGTGTGCGAGCATCGTGCCCCCTCATTCACATCCCCCAGAACCGGAGGGACGCCGCTCCCACCGTGGGGTAAAAGGAAATCTAGCAAAGGTAAATCCGTCTCTCGGCCGCGTACCTGGAATAAGCTCCCGGCCCCAGCGCTCTTCGCCAGATTCCCATGGTGATAAATAGGAGGTTGGGAAGGATTCATCGCAGCACGAAGATCCGACAATTTGCCTTCCGTGTGCTTCCTCCGTTTCAGGAAAGCGTTCGAGGGGACGCCGAGGGCAGAGCTCCACAGAGCCAGAACCCAGCCCACGTTCCTTCCCCGTGGCCGCTTCTCTCCAAGAGCCACATTTTCCCCCTTTCAATCTGTTTCCGCTCCTGGAGGCTGCCGCGGGGGCCCGCAGACGGGGACCATGAGGAAAACGTTCACTCAGGGGGACGCACAGTCCTTCCCGGGTCCAAACAAGAGGACATAGGGAGGAAGATGGGGCTTCAGGGGTGGGGGGGCCCTGCAC
>CM052811.1:119013340-119072195 GCA_028533885.1 Nasua narica
ACCCCCCCCCCCCCCCCCGGTAACAGGGCACAGCACACGGCGGGCCGGTGCTCACGCCGAGCCCTGTGATGAACACGGCCGCGCCGGGCCGTCAAAGGTGTAATTCAGCGCTGCCTTTGGATGAAAAGGGATTTCAAAGGCAGCTTTTTCTCCCTGACTTCTTTGAATCTGCTTATAAAAAAAAGTCAGAGCTTGATTCCAAGCTTGTTCTCGGGGACGGCAAATTAATGAACTGTCCTCGCGTCTCTAAAGACTTTGCTCAGAACTCAGGTTACCGGGCGGGCTGGTTTTTATTAGTCACCGAATTCTGGGCTCTTCGCAATTTCTGTCTTTTATTGTTGTGCCAGAGGGGTTTGTGTGAGGCTGATGAGTGTTTGCTGCGGAAAGCGTCAGTAGAATCGGAGATTCGGTGGCTCGTTCCTCCCCATCGCACTCCCCTTCTTCCGCAGTCAAAGGAATCCAGGAGGCAGAATTCAAGGGAAAACCAAGCGGTGCATAATTCTTAAATGCGATCGTTAAATGCCGGTAATAAGTACGGCAGCGATTAGACCAGTGCTTTTCACAAAAGGATCAGATGCTTGTCTGCCTTTGAAAGGATCTGCTCCTTGAAACCTGACTTCGGGGATATTCAGCCAGCATGAATATCTCCCAGTTACGTCCGCCATAAGATAGCTGTCAACTCCTTGGAACAAAGCCCGCCGTTTACAATATATTTACGCGGGAGTCCACGTGGAGAGGGCTTGAATGTGCTCATTGTGCTCCCTTCAAAGTGGAGTGATGAGGAATCAGAAGACGTTTTATAAAACGGGAAGAAGGCAATCTTGCCTTCGTAGGACACCTTTCAGGCTCAAAGAAGCCCAACAGAGAGATACTCAGAGGAGTAAGTGCTCGCGACGGCCAGCAGTGCCGCAGGAGTGAGATTGGGGGGGAGGAAACCCCACACCCGGCTGAGTGCCAGCCCCCCGGAGCCCGGACCCCTTGGCCGGGCCAGGCGACGGAGAGCCCAGCGCGAGGCGGCAGCTGGGATGAGGGCGATCCGTTCCAGGATTCCGGGCGGCCTTGGGCTGCTCTGGTTCCCGATAACCCCACAGCCACGGCTTCCTCGGACGCCCCATCCTGCTGCTTGTTTTTATGTGCTTGAGGGTCTGTTTCCTTTTCTCTTCCTTACGTTTAAAACCTATACATCACACAAAATGAAGGCAATATTAACTTGTTCTTTTCATTTCTGGAAAGGCTGCCAGTTTCACTCTCGTCTCGGGTTCCCTTTTGATCCTGGTTTGTAAGGATCCGTCATTATATTCGGGCACGTTTCCGGCTCAGGGAACATTCCGTGTTCTGTTCCCTGGGCGGCCCCCGTCCTGTCGGTTCCCCAGGGAGCAACTCGGGCTCCGCGGAGGTCAGTCATGACCCAGTCTGGGGGCCTCAGTGTGGACGAGAGACGATAGGGTAGCTCCTGGTTTTTGTTAGTCATGCAACTTCTTCCTTGGAGAAGATTCCTGGGAGCTAAATTTATGGTATCTAAGGTTGTTTATATTTTTGTGGTTATTTTTATAGAGAGGAGAATTATTTTCGCAAGGGACTACACCTGTTTGTACTGCCCTCGGCCACTTGGGGTTCTGGCACATGGCCCATCCAACAGGCGGAGCGATTATGGGCTGCTTAATATGTTAATTTAACAGATATTTTTAGATCTATTAATTTATTTGAGAGAGAGAGAACACATGTGGAAGAAAGGGCAGAGGGAGAGAATCTCAAGCAGACTCCCCACTGAACACAGAGCCTGACATGGGGCTCGATCCCAGGACCCATGAGATCATGGCCTGAGCAAAACCAAGAGGGAGATGCTTAACTGACTGAGCCACACAGGTGCCACTTAATTTAACAGATTTTGACACCACTCCTCATTATTATTTTGCTCAGCTTTAGGCAGATTGAATATTGTTCCATCCTTTCCCACATGATGATGGGCTGTGACTCAGCCATTCATAATTCTTGTCCATTTGCCTGAACGATCACCAACTCATTTCTTTAAGACAAGGTTGTCCCACAGAGCTGGTGAAGACACCAGGCCCTCAGTCACACTGGAAGACACATCAACAGTAACTAAATTTTTAACTCAGTGTGTCCTTTGCAATATTTGGGACATAGTTCTACTAAAAAGTTATTTGTTGTCTTCCAGAAATTCAAGTTTTAGTGGGCTTTCTATATGTTATTATTTTTTTTTTTTTTGGCTTTCTATATTTTATTTGGCAACGCCCACTTAAAAGAGTATGTAGGCGAGATTGCCCATGTACCAGATGCTATCCCAGGTTTCAGGTACACGACAAAGTGCCTCCCCCTTGACGTTCTCAGTAATTCGACAAACACCATCAGTGCTGTGGTTTTTAACTTGCCGCCCTTCACGTGTGCCTCCAATGTCTTCCCAGATGCTCCTTGACCTTCTGTTTGAGTTATTTCTTATTGTATGTGTGTTTTAACTTGTGACTGACTTTTTTCCCACTTATTTTCTCTTATCTTTTATTTCAAAATTAGGAAGGCACAACACGTCCCACTGAGTGACTCTCACACGTCCTGTCCATGGGTCGGGTGACACTTGCAAGGATGTTTACTGGACCGCACACTCAACTCTCCCTGCAATTCCCAGTTCCGAGTGGCACAAGCTGTCAGACGGATGTCTTTCAGACTCAGTAAGAACGCTTCCCCCTGAAAACCCACTCTCATCCCTGCACAACATCCAGTTTCCAGCACAGCAACTGAGAAGGGGAAGCTTGGGCTCCTTTATTGAGCACCTACTGCGGACAGGACCCTGGACAGCGCTTCTTGGGAGCCTCTCTCTCTCTCTCTCTCTAATATATGAATAAAATATGTAAAAATAAATAAATGAGCTAAAAATCCTAAAACTCTTAGAAGGCAACATAGGGATAAATCTGGAAATCCTGGGATTTGGCATTAATATCTTTCATATAACCCCAAAAATGAACCGCAAGAGAAAAAATAAATAAATTGGATTAAACCAAATTAAACACCTTGTGCATCAAAGGACAATATCAAGAATGTGAAATGACAACGCACAGAATGGGAGAAAACACTCACAAATCCTCAATCTGACACAAGTCTTATATCCAATTAGCAATAATCGCACCTCGGACAAACCTCATTGGCTACGACACTGCCACTGCGCAAAGCTGAGTCTTGTATCCAGAATGGATAAAGAGCTCCCACAACTTAACAACAACCAAAAAAACCCAGACTACCCAATCACAGAATGGGCAGAGGACTGGAATAGACACTAATCCCATGTCTAACAAGCGACTGGAGAGGTGCCCAGCATCGGGAGTCTTTCGGCAAACGCCCATGAAAACACAGCGGGATGCCACCGCCCGCCCACTAGACTGGCCGCAATTTTTAAAAATTGGAAAGTAACAGGTGTTGACGGGGATGTGGAAAAGTCAGATCCTTTGTGTGTCGCTGATGGCAGTGCGACGTGGGACAGCCGGGGAGGAGAACGGCTTGGTGGTTCCTCAACAAGGTTACCCAGTGATCCAGAGGTGCCTTGCCAAGATAGACACCCCCAAAGAACCGAAAACAAGGACTCAAACAAATACGTGAGCGGGCATCACGATAGCAGCAGGGGCCGGAGGGGACAGAGACAAGCTCCTGAATGGCCATGAAGCCTCCGTTGGGGCGATGGAAATGGTCTGCAGCTGGATGGGAGGTGGTCACACAGGACAGTGAAGGGACTAAATGCCCTCGAATTACTCACTTAAAAATGGCTAATCTGATGTTCTGTGAGTTTCGTCTGAATTTTTTTTTTTGAGTACATAGCCCACTAAACAAGTGACAAATTGAGGAAGAATGATCTCAAAAGTCACATTCAGTTTATATCTAACTTTGAATTCTTGGTTCATTTTTTAAAAATGTGTTTTAAAATACTAAAGGAAGAGTAACGTTGAAGGAACAGGACAGAGTCCTCCTGGCACCAAGTGAGCACAGACACTGGGCTGCCTCCTCAGCCCACCATCTTCTTGCATGGACCGGACCACCTCTCTCCCCGAGGCCACACTGGTCTGCCTGGAAAGCGAAGAGGACACAGCGGCAGCGCCTCCGTGGGCTTGGCCGCCCCCTGCAGCGTTAGGAGGCAGCCTTCCCAAGCTCCCACACACCACAGATGCCTCCCCACCCACTGCCCCTGGGGAGGTCATTGATGGGAACTTTGTGCCAAACTAGGAAAACCTCTTGCTCTCTTGGCACCAGAGCTGCCTCCTCTTAGTTCTATAACGTAGTCGCCTTACATAAGCGTTACCCCTGCAATCCACACGCTTCCTAAAACCTTCAACTTCCACTCTCGAAAGCCTGTGTCCATTCAACGACTACCTTGTGCACCGCTGTGTGCCAGGTTATCTGCTGCCCTCAGCGGATTCCCCGCAAGCACCGGGGTCCAGAAGCCCCATTCTGGGAAGAAGAAAGTCAGATCAATAAAATTAGCCGGTGGTGATGGACTTTCTGCAGAGTTTAGGACGGGGCTGGGTGAGAGCTTCTCTGCAGACAGGAGAGGCCAGGGTTGGGGAAGGGAGGACGGCATCAGGTGCGGCCGGACACAGGTGCAAGGCTGGGTCCCACAGGGTGGCAGAGATCGCAGTGAGTCCTTTGGATTTAAGTTCAAGAAAAGTGGGTTTAAATATCTAAAATAGGGAACCTGGGTGGCTCAGTGGGTTAAAGCCTCTGCCTTCAGCTCAGGTCACGGTCTCAGGGTCCTGGGATCAAGCCCCGCATCGGGCTTCCTGCTCAGCAGGGAGCCTGCTTCCCCCTATCTCTCTGCCCACTTGTGATCTCTCTCTGTCAAATAAATAAATAAAATATTTTAAAAAATACCTAAAATATTTTAAACAAAGGAGAGCTATGATCCAATGGATACTCAAAGTGAAAAGTTGTTAGGTGTTCAATGCCACCAATAATCAATTAGATTTAAATGAAAGGGATAGCCTTTGTGTTTCCTTGCCTTTCACCTTGCCAAATATCCAAGAATCAATCATATTTGTTTAGGAAGAAGCAAGAGAAATGGACACTTTCTGACACTGGTCTAAAGAGCGCAAATCAGTAAAGACTTCTAGGAGGAATTTGTTGGTGTGGATGTAAATACTTAAAAATATTTAAAATTTGTGAACCTCTTCTGGGAATTTATTCACGAGAAATGATCAGAGAGAGTCACACAAAAATTTGTTTCTGAGGAAATCCATCACAGCATTACCTGCAATTGAAAAATACTTTATATAATTTAAATATTAAAATTGGGTTAGGTAAAGTGCAATGCTTTGATAGGATAGAATAACATCCAGCCATTTAAAAAGCACAGTTTCAAGGAGCATTTTCCAACAGGACGAGACTTTAATAAATGAACAGCAGGCTACAATAACACCGGTGTGTATTATGTATAATACCAGGGACGTAAAAAAGCAAAGTAAAGACATTCCGACTCAGTATCAAGCCCCCAAAGTGTGGCTATGATCAGTCAGCAAGGCCAGCCTTTCTCTGCGGAGCTCCTAGAACGGTTGGAACCTTTCCCTGGAAAGGAAGCAGAAACCCACATAAGGCGACAGAGCCGGGAGGGAAAGACTCAATGCAGGGACGGGGAAGGCGGTGTGGACGGCGAAGGCGGTGTGGACGGCGGGGTGTCGGGGCCGGGCTCCCTGCGGCCCTGGCCCGGTTGTGGGGCTGTCCGCCGTAGGAGCCCCCCAGCCTGGGTGATTCTGTTGGAGCCGCTGGGACACAATGTACCTTCTCTTTCAAGCAAACATTTTTTTTTCATCAAGGACACCAGCGGGTGAGCAGAGGGCGGAGCCGAGCATGTGGGGGCCGTGGCTGGGACCCGCAGCGTGCGGGCGACCGCCACACCTTGCTTGCCAGGCCTCTGCCGTCCTCACGAAAGGTCCAGGAAAACGTCGGGCGCTGGCACACAAGGAGAACTTCGTTGATAGCGTTGCCCCCAGAGCACATCGGTGACCGCAGGCAAGCCCAGTTCCCGACGCGGCCTGTTGGACGAGTTCAGGCCGATCGGGCGGCCAGTGGGGCTCACAGCTCCCACCTCGGGCGCCACTCATTCTCAGCCAGGCGAACCGTGCCCCCGCCCCGTCGGGCCCCCGCCTCCCGCCTCTGCCGGGTTCCCTGGGAGCCCCCGTGACCAGCATCTCGAGGTCAAGGGGTGGCCTCGGGAAGCCGGGCCAAGAATCCAGAATACCGGGGCCTGGCCGGTGCTCAGGGCTGTGGACGCACTGCCCGGCCCCCCACCCTCCTCACACCCCGCCCCGCCCCCTCCCCCCCCCAGGTGCCGATGCAAAGGGAGCCTCAGGCAGGTCCCCGGGCTGTGTGTGAGTGCGTGTTAATCTACATTTTCAAAGAATCACCGTCAGCTACCAGAATAAAGTGTCACTGTGATGAACAAGGCTTCCCAAGTGCCCTTTCTCAGAAGGTTCCTGGACGTCCCTGACCTTGGCGTCCTGTCCTGATGAGAGAACGCGGGGTTGCCAGGAGCCCGCAGACCCCGTCAGCTGGATCCCAGCGCTCTGCCCCATGGACGGTGCCCTTGGTGCCTCTAGGACCCTAGTCCCTGCTGCGTTGTTCATTCTCGGCCCTTTTCAGAGGAAAGCAACCTCCCTCAGACCCCAAGACTGGAAAAGCTTCTTAGGGCTCGTACCCCTCCCCTATCCCACAGGGAGTCTCTCAGGGCACAGTCCCGAGCACTCGCCGGAACTGGGCTCGGCTGGGCCGCGGTGGCAACGGTGAGGTGAGCATCCAGGGACCAAGGGTCCTGGGCACTGACCTGAGGCTGGGTGGTCTGGCCGCGTCCTGAGAACCTGGAGACCCGCAGGAGCTGCTGCGGTCGTCCGGATGGGCAGCGGCGGTGGGGACAGGGGCACACACTACCCGGAGCAGAGACGTCCGTGCCCGCCGGGGCTCAGCGGCTGGGGTGCCTGGCAGGGCCAGCCGAGGACACCCGGAGATGGCCGTCCACACCCCACGTGGCTGGAGGAATACAGGGCCGGGTCCCGGGTGCACGTGTGTCCCGGGTTAAAGCTCGGCCCTTATTCCAAAGGTGGCGAGAATCCGTTACCAGATCGCAGAATACAGTTGACATGATCCTCCTTAACACTTAGAAACTTTACCCTCTAGCCTGGGGGGCGGGGGGTGAGCTGGCAGGTTTCTCAAGGCTTCTATAAAAATGAATGTGTCAAATCAGTTTCTTCAACGTTAAAATGATGTTAAAAATAACTCATTTGGGGCTTGGGGAGCATATAAAATAACTATCATAACATCTATCATTCACAGCTTGTGTAGGCATCGTGCCAAAGGGTTCATCTACAAAATCTCGTTTAATTTAATCTTCAAAACAACCTGCAAGATAGATGTGATCGCCTGCCTCTCACGGGTGAGAAGAGTAGTCGGAACATTCGCCGGCGGCCCTCCAGCCGTTAGGGCAGAGCGGGGCTCCGAACCTCTTCAACTCCTCACGGCCTGAGACACACGCGGACCGCAGCTTGGGATGGAGAGCAGGGCCCCTTCACGTTTCACAGCTGAGGGGCTGGGACTCAGAAATTCAGCAGTTTTCCCTGCCCGGGAGCTGGGTTTAGCACCAAACTAGCACCACATCCAAAGGGGAGACATAGGAGAGTCTTACGGCATCGTCGCCGACCATATCCCAGGCCCCATGAGTTTCTTCAAACGCCCCCCGCGCCGCTGAAAGGCTCTGGTCCTCAGCGGCCGGCGGTGATGCTGGAGGCCGCCGCACCCTGGGCCTCCCTCCAAGGCCAAGAGCACCTGCGGCCAGAGGAGTGGGTGTCCCCAGACAGCGGCCCTCCCGACAGCCTCCTTGTTCTCGCCGTTAGGCTAACCGCTGTATTTCCAGAAAAGCCAAAGCCATTTATTGGGGAGGTAAATCCAGACCCTTGAACGCACTACAAGGAAAGCAGAAATGAGATGGTCAATGGAGGTCCCTACGTCTGGGGTTCTGACAGGTCCCACAGGCCAGGGGATGGACCCCCCACCCTTTGCAACCAGACCCCCACCCCTGCAGCCTTTCACCTGCCCCTCTCTTGCAGGGTGGGGTAAGAGGACCTCCTGGCCTGTCCAGAAACAATGAGACCTCAGCCTACCCCCAACCCCGTAAGCTGTCACTGGGACAGCTGCAGGCGGGACCGCCATGTCCCACCCCCAGGCTGGCCCCCTCACAGTGAGGACGCTTTCCCACTATTGTGCTAAACCAGGTGACAGTAAGTGCTCCCTTCTTCCTGAGCTCTTTGCCACCAAACATTGCAAACAAGATGTTGTAAATTCAAAACAACCTCCGGGGGAGGGGCACTGTATTTATTATACATTTTTCCTTTTATGACACAGCCCAATTTCAGGAAAACATAAAAAAGAAAAATGTGGATCTTTGAATCAAGCCTAAGGAATTTGCCTAAAAGAGCGTTGCTTCAACATTTTTCATTAACGCCTTGGAGAGATCCTTAAATAATCCTAAAGTCTTTTCTTGAGTTTCAACTTCATTTGGCTGCAGAAAACTTTTCGAGGTGGGAGGAGACGAGGAGGTGGGTCTCAGGCGCGGCTGGAGGAAGGCGCCGGTCCAGCTCGAAGACTGCGGGGCCACAGCTGGAATGCCAGCCCCGACCCTACACATCTGCAGGGTCTCTCTCTCCCAGATTACCGCACCCAACCCAGAAGCAAATCCGCACAGAGGGGACAGCGTTGGCCGGATTCTGTTCCATACGTTTTCCTATGCCTGGCAGTCTGACTTATTTCGATGTACCGCCTTAAGATCTCATCCCATGAGCTACGATTGGTGTCAGTGCTGAAACGCTGGGAGGCTTGCAAAGCTGTTCATCCCACAACTGTTAGTCGGTTGCTGTATTTCAGGTGCAGGGGTGGGGGGTGGGGCACAGTCATGGAAGCCAGCCTTGGCCCCGTAGGAACGTCAGCCCAGTGGGAGCACCAGCTCCTCAGGAGCTAGGCAGGAATTCACCGGGGTAGATGGAGTACAAGTGAGTGGTTCCGAGAGCTGCCCGGGGCAGGACCCCAGAGAAGGGGCAGCCAGTGTGGACACGGGAGGCCAGTGTGGACATGGGAGGCCAGGGATGGCCGCCATGGAAGGGAACAGTCTGGGCCCGTCGTAAAAGGCATAGCGGGAAAGAGAAGTACCTCCAAGGGGACCATGACGGGAAAGACTGAGATGGCGAGAATCAGGCCGATCTCTTCGGGGCGGAGAGCAGACACTGCTGGGATGTTTGACGAATACGGAAGATGGTTCTGGCTAAGCTGGAGAGGGTCGGGTCTTGAAGGGTCCGCGTCCAACAGTAGGTGTTAGGACTTCCCTGTCGCAAGGGGAAAACCATGGGAGGATTGGAGAGAGGGACGCGATGTGACAGTTGGGGATCCGGCACCGGGAGGTGTGGTTGGAGCGGAGCTCTTCCCGGCACAAACGGGAGGCCGGCCTGGAGCCGGGGGCCCTGGGTGGGCGCAGGCGGAGGGAGAGAGAGTACAGATGTGGGAGCCGCTCGGGGAGATGCGCAGCCTGGGCTCCCGAACGGCAGTGGGCCAAGGATGCCGCGGGAAGACCCACAGACTCGGCCAGAGACGGGCCGATTCCTAATTCACCACTTACTGGCTGAGCAGCCTCAGTTTCCCCGCCGATAACACGGAGACCCTGGAAGTGGGCGAGCACACGGGGAGTGGGCGGGAGCGCGGCTTGCGAGACATCAGAGCCTCCTTTGTGCAGAGTTTCCAGTAAACGGGCGGCATCCTTGAGGGCGCACACGCCGATAACCCCGGGCGCACGTCAAGGAAGGGGACTTACTTCTGGAGCCTGCGTCACCGCTGACAATCTTCATGGTCGGCGGAGCCCTAGAAATTTGTGTGGAGAGATCCCCTAACCTCAGACTTAAGGGCAACACCTAAAAGACGAGACTGCCTCCCGTAACACACGCGGCTGGCCAACAGCAGCTGGAGGGGACCCTGCTGCTCCCGAAAGCTCTAGGTGGGAAGCAGGACCCCGCCCTTCACTCTCCATCCCCAAAGTCTGGAACATTCCACCAGGGCTGCCCACGGCAGAGTGTAGGACCTCTCTTGGGAGAGCCCTTCCGGCATCGCAGTGCTTTCCTCCAAGACTCTCTCCCGCCCCCAAGCGCAGAGCGGCTTTGTCTAGTCTGGGCAAGTAGGGAAAACTAGTTTTGACAACTGATCGTGCATTTCTCCGGGCCTCTTTGTCAAGCCAGAGCACCTACTCTTGGATTCAGGATGGCTTTTACACCAGCCTCTGAGCTCTGTGGGTTTCCAAGATCGGCTCTGAAACTCAGCCGTTCGAGAGTTTGGACCTCTTTCTTGTTCTCGACATTTCTGCGGTAAAAGCCTCCCCTGAAGCCGCTGCCTGGGAGCGAGGATAGCCAGGTGCCCTAAGCACTGGGAAGCCCGGCTTCCCCGCAGCACAGCGAGCCCCGCAGACGCCCATTCCCCGGGCAGAGGTGGTTCCCGTGGGGCAGGCCGCCAACAGAAGCATCGTCTGCACAGACGAGAGCCGTGGTTCCCAAACAACGGTCCAAAGGCGAAGACTGACGTGTCCACGCTGCAGTCGCCTTGGGAACGTTTTGAAAACGTGATATCCAGGACTCTGTCCCAGAGAGGCTGACCAGCGGCAGGAGGAGATGGGACCTCCAACAGACATCGGACGGGAGATTCTGATGTTCAACAGGGCCGAGAAGCTGTCAGAGAAGGTTCGGTTTTCAAAAAACAATAACCCTCCTGGCTTTGAGAGAAAATCACAGTTTCTGCAGTTTTTGCAAATCACTTACGGATGTGGCCAGTGTAGGAAAAAGCATCTAATGAGATTGTGGGTAGGTAAATGTTTCAACTTTTCATAATTTATTACATTGAAAGTTCTAGACCGTTTCGCCCAAGATGAATGTTATCTTCACTTCCACATGGTTGGTTTCTCGTGAAAATGGGACAAGGTTAGTCCTGGTCTTGTACTTGATGTTGTGGTTGATAGGATTTTAAAATTTGCAACGGAAGTAATACAAAATGCAAACATAACACCAGAGTGGGCAGTGTGGAAAGTGGAGGAGAAGAAAATTAAGTCACTGGTACTCTCAGCCAGCGGGAGCCACGTTCACGGTCGGGCGCTCACACTTCCAGTGTTTTTTCTCTATTAATACTTACGTGCACACCACCCCCCCACACACACACTCAGATGGAGCACTTGTGTCCCCATGCCCACGAAGGGAACCATTTCAAGCACCATAACCAGCTGGCTTGTCAAGCATGACGTTTGGTTGCAAGAAGGAAAGACCCGGGGCGCCTGGGTGGCTCAGTTGGTTGGGTGTCTGATCCTCGATTTGGGCTCAAGTCATGATCTCAGGGTCATGGGATTGAGCCCCGAGTCGGGCTCCGCTCTGGGTGTGGAGGCTGCTTGGATTCTCCTCTCTCTCTCTGTCCCTGCCGCTTCCCCTGCTCTCTGTCCCTTAAAAAAACAAAAAGAAAAAAGCAAAGAACTTCTTCCAGTCTTCCAGTTAACTTGAACAGAAAAGGCATTGTAGTCGACAGAATCCTAGCTCCCTGAAGATGTCCCTGTTCCAATGCCCATTACTTACGAGTGCATCACTTTACATGGTCAACGGATAGGATTACATTAGGGATTTTCAGATGGGAGATAATCCTGAATGATCACAAAGGTCCCTGTAGGAGGGAGGCAGGAGGAGGTGAGAGTCCGAGAAGGGGAGTTGAGGGCAGAGGCAGAGGTTGGGAACAGTGAGTGCTGGTGGCCCTACAAGGTGGAAAGACCAGGAGACGGACCCCTTCTAGGACCTCCAGAAGGAACCAGCCCCGACCTTGACTTGAGCACATAAAACCCCTTTTGGACTTCTGGCCTCCAGAACTATGAGGTGACACATTTATGTCACATGAAGGCACTGAGTTGTGACAATTTGTTACAGAAGGAAAGAAAACCAACACGGGCATCTTGCTGAAGGGGCTCCAAAGTCAGCTGGAATGTTGGAGAAGCAGGTTCTGCACGAAGAAGGAAAGCAAGGCACATCCGGACAAGTGCCCGTGACCTCGTCGCCAAAACTGCTTTACCCCGGGACCCTCACTCCAGGGGCCTCCGGCTCCCCCAACACCTGACAACAGTCCTTTGACTCTGGACTTCCACCCTGCCGGCAGCCGCCCCAACTAGCCTCCGACTGGCCCTGTGCCACTGTGGCCCCTGCCAGGAGGCCACACCCCGAGCAGAAGCATCTCGAAGGCTTTCCTGCAGCTCCGGGCTCGGCTCGTTCGGCCAGGCGGGTGGAAGGAGTCTCTCGCCCCTCTGCAGGGTTGGGACCCCTGCCCTCCACCCGCTCGGGATTACAAAAGTAGGAAGGTCTTCCACATGCTTACAAGTCAAAATAGTTTCAAGAGCTAGGCTTCACTTTCCAGCTTCCCCACATCAGGAAGTATTTTTCTACAATGTAATTTCTCATAAGTTCCTTGGTGCAGATGAAACAGTGACATTGTTTCTACTTTCTCTGTTGTTATTTTAGTCAACACTACAATGAACATCTGTCTCATTAAATCTTTGGGCACATCTGTGTGATTGCTTCTTTCCGATAAAACTCTCCCAATTAAATTTCTGGACCCATGGTGTTGCAAAAACCCGAAGGCTTTTTCCGTTCCGTGTTGCAGACCCCACGCGGTTGACCGGCACACAGCACCCAGCGTTCTCAGAGTCAAGGCACATCCCTAGGAAAAGTGTACACTTACCATTTTATGTGCAGCAGCGAAGGTTAGAAGAAAACCTTGATTTATTAGACGTAGTGTTTCGCCTGGCTACTGGATGGCCTCTGTGGCTCCGTGTTCTGTCTTCATTTTAGAGACACAGGAAATTGAAGTAGCAATTTCACACTCCAGCGTTGGTATCAAGAAAGGTTATTATTCCAACGATAAATACCAAATGTTCAAGCATTTCTTATGTGTCGCGAATGTACCTGCCTGTTCTCTAATGGGTCTTAGAGTCGGTGTGGGAAGCACGTGGTCAAGGTGGAAGATGCCACATTTTTCGTTTGCCTTCCGTGGCGGGACAGTATGGTCTGAACGTGTCCTGGACGCGCAGACATATATAGGAACAGATTAAGGTTTCAAGCGTACACGTTCCCAGTTAAAATGTTTCCCATCAAAAACACTACCTGGGGGACGCCTGGGTGGCGCAGTTGGTTGGGCAACTGCCTTTGGCTCAGGTCATGATCCCGGCGTCTTGGGATCGAGTCCCGCATCGGGCTCCTTGCTCCGCAGGGAGCCTGCTCCTCTCTCTGCTTCTGCCTGCCTCTCTGCCTGCTTGTGTTCTCTCTCTGTTAAATGAATAAAAAAAAAAAAAAAACGCTACCTGGGACGGACGGAAGTCCTGTGCCCACCCCGCAGATGCCGGAAGCAGTCAAGTGTTCATGGGATGTCTTCATCGTGGAGAGATTCCATCCCTTGGTCCATTTATACGGTCTGCTTTCCTTTCTGCTTGACTTTTCAACTCTTCCCCGGGCGAGTTTCCTAGTTAAGAAGAGGGTAAGGAGGGGCGCCTGGGTGGCTCAGTGGTTAAGCCTCTGCCTTCGGCTCAGGTCACGATCTCAGGGTCCTGGGATCGAGCCCTGCATCGGGCTCTCCGCTCAGCGGGGAGCCTGCTTCCCCCTCTCTCTCCGCCTGCCTCTCTGCCTGCTTGTGATTTCTCGATCTCTCTCTCTCTGTCAAATAAATAAATAAAATATTTTTTTTAAAAAAAGAAGAGGGTAAGGAGGGATACAGCTCGTACACGGGGACCTCAAAGGGGGAGGTTTTGTAATCGATTAAAAAACTCGACCTGAATTAGTATTAGATTTTTCCTTATGTTTAATTAAGTCTAATTAAACAACGCTGACATCTTCTTGGCACCTGTGGTGCGATTATGTTAAATATTTAATGCTTGTGAAGGATTAGGCTGCTCTTCTAATCTATAGCTAACAATCTGTTCCCTCTCTGGAGTATTTTTTATTTAGTTCTGCGTTTGTATAATGAGTTACATTTCAAAGGCAATCGTGGAACCAACCCTCCGACACGGCCGAGCCATGGCGATGCGGGGCCAAAGGGAGAGCGAGGCACCCAGTGGGACCGCGTCCGTGGCAGCCCCCAGGCTTGGCTGGGCCACAGCAGCACCGCCCGAGAAGACAGGCGAAGGCGAGAGGCATTTGGAGCCTTCTGCGGTCCCCAGGATGCCACCCGGGATTAGGGAATCGAGGACTCAGAAGGTAAGGACGCCAAGTCGCCAAGTTCACGGTGAAACACTCCAGACGCTCTGCACGGGTCACACCTGCGTGCTCCCCTCCCCCACTTCCCAAAGGGCTGTGAAAAATAGATTTGGGTGTTTTTACCCCTTCTCGCCCACTCCCTCCCACAGAACACACACCTCCATCCTCCTGTGGAAAACACCCACTCTGCAGAGCTGCGCACTTCTTCCAGAGAACGGGCCAAGGTTATTTTTGGAAGCAAAAGCGTAAACGCTGAGTAAGGGTGTTTGTAGAATGTCATGCTTCTCCTCCAAAGGGAACCCGGTCCCTCATTATTCATCTTGGCCTGAAATACTTCTCATAGAAGAAACCCAATGTTCTTTGCATGTATGGCAATTGGTACAGAGACTCTTGAAACTTGAAGCTCCATTTCATTTCCCTAATGATTCCTGATACTTTTAACATATTTAGAAACAAAAGATAGATTTATGTAATTAGTTTTCAATTGGCTGAATCTGTGTCATCAATTTCTCGGGGTGTTTAAAGCTTCCTCACCCTCAGCAGAGCGCGGCCGCACGCGGACACTCCTCACTTACAAGTTGGAAGGAGGATCCGGGAACGAGGATCCACTCGTTAAAGCAAGGGGACTTAGAAAAATTAAATTAGCAGAGCCGACATAAGCTCGGGTCGCGAACGAACTACATTCAACGTTTTGGGGAAGAGATAAAAATCAACTCCACTCCTCACAGCTCAAGGTCCGAGGCTTCTGAAAGGGACCCAGAGCATGACTGGCGGAAAGGACGGCTGTTCCCCAGACCTGCAGCCCCCACCCGGCATCCCTCCTAAGGCCGGGGGAGGGGGAGGAGGCAGCCAGGCATATGCGCGCGGCAAGCAAGCCTTGTCCGGGGACCAGGAGATGCTGGTCGGCCGCACGGCACGGTGGAGGGGCGGTAGCTGTTGGAATCTGCAGGTCAGTCCGAAGATTTTTGACCCACCGACGGGCTGCTCTGTCCCCACGGGCGGGCACGGGCAGATTTCACGTACAACTGCGTGGAGAACCCCCCGCTCTTATAAAAACGCCCCCCAAATGAAAGCACGGCAGCGCCCCCGGGCGACAGGGACAAGACATAGGAGCCGGCCCCGTGCCACCTGTTGGGAAGGCCAAATCATGGATATGCAGGAGTGCCGCTGGCTTTCCCTAAGTAACGTTACTCTTAATGTAAAATTAATAGGGTGTTCATTATAAAATCCACACAGCATCTTATTAACGCTTCTTGTCACTGGAAGCGGGAGGTGGAGGTTCCTTACTCCGGGGTTGTGTTGCCCTCTAGTGAAAGAGGTCAGCATTATGCAAAATTATTGTGATCACCGCATAATTAACGTTTACTGGGGTAGAAGGACGGTCGAGGCCCAGCCGGTCCGGGAGGGCCAAGTGTGTGTGTGTGTGTACTTGTGTGTGCGTGCGTGCGTGCCTGTGCGTGTGTGCGTGTGCGTGTGTGTCCCCACCCCCCCGAGCAAGCCCCCCACCCCCAACTTGACTCAGCGAGCATATGGAAGCCATTTCTCCTTTCCTGCCACTTTTATTTTTTGGCATGGAAGTTTAGTTTTATATGGCTATCAACAGGCAAAGATCCAAGCATAAAGAATAAATCAACAGAGCTGATCTGAGACACAGAGCTTTAATGCATAAGTATATATTTAATGTGTCTGCTGAAAGAATGTCTAATTACCCTGTCATTGAACAAAGCACATGTTCAACTGTGATAAATTATGCCATCCTTTACTTCTGCACAACATATTGAGATGTGGGAAAGCTGCAGCAAAACCACTCAGCCACCTACCCAGCAGGAGAAGCCGGTGCCCAGACCATCACGGCAGCGGAGGACGGAGCTATGAGGGGAATGGGTGGCGTCCCAGGCGCTCGACCTTGAACCGCGCTTCGGCGGGGGGCGAGAAGCAAGCCCTCTCTGTGTGGCGTCCCCTAGACCCTCTGCTGCTCCTTGGTTGGCCTCCTCCTGTCCCCAAACCATGGTGTCTGTCTCCTGCCGTTCCGAATTCCATTTTGCCGGAGGCTGGATTCCGACCTCCAGAGAGAGATCAAGTGTACGTTTTGGAAAAAGGCACTGGGTAGCTTCACGCCTGGCACCTCAGCCCCTTTCCACGTGAGGCGAGATCTAAACAACAAGTCCTGAGTCCCTAAGAATTTCAGTCCCCAAAGGGTAATCCACATAAGACGGTGACGTGCCCCTTTGGACGGCACCAGGTAGATTAATTTGGGGGAAGGATGAAGTGGGGAGTAGTTGTGGGTTGTAAGAAAAGAAGTGAAGAGCCACCCACTGAGGGGCGTCTAGCCCGTTGTGCGCAGGCAATGAGGCCAAGGAGGTAACATCAGGAACGCTCCGGAAACCCATGATGCAGCGGCCGTCCTGGAGTGGAGGCCCGGCGGGTGTTCATCCTCTATGGATTCATTCCACTAAGTGGGTCACCTCGGCACGCTCGCCTCACCTCCCACCCGCTCTCCCTCCTCCCGTCCTGGCACGGACACTTTCCCCCCCGGGGGGCCGGTCATCACCGGTCCCTGGATGCTCCGAGAGCCCAAGCGGGAGTTCCGGCCGAGAGTCCCAGGAGTCAGCGTTTTCATTATGCACCGGCAGAGCAGAAAGCATGCTATGCTCTGTGATTTGTGCTGCACTCGGTCCCAGGGACATAGAAGCGCTGGGTTTCTATTTATGTCAGCAAGAGACAAAACAAACTGGGGAGAGAAAAATATAAATTCATCCTGCGCCGGAATCTATTCTTTCCTGAGAGAATGCCCAGAGTAGCAGTCTGTTTCCTCAATGGCGATTATATTTATTTCTTTGATTACCTCTCGTCATGGTGTTCTTTTATTTACCGACCTATAAGAGCAGGCTTTACCACGACGTCTTCATCATGTGTAAGATATAGAGCCGGTAACATCAGCCCTTTTATTTGCTTTACTGAATGGTGATCTATAGACCGAAGGGCACATGAAAAATAGAGATAAAAAATCTATTTCTGATACAGTATTGGCTCTAAAATGTCAAAGTTTTCTTTATTGCTTTAGGAGATTTGTATCCTTATTTATCTTTCTGGGTCGGTTTTCAAAGGCTGCCGACTCCGTGCTGTCGGACCGGATGCTGTTTTCATGTACAGTCAGGACTCTCCTCGCTGCTTCCCCGTATTTCACGAGGCCTCCTAAGGCGGCTGAGAAGGAAAAGCCGAGGGGCCCAGGCTGGCGGGAGATGACAGGCCAGAGTGAAGGGCTTGTGGCACAGCCGACTGTGGGCCACGTGCACGCAGGGGACGCTCGCCTTAGTTATTAGCACGAACCTGACGGGCACTCTCGATCTGAGAACACTGGGAAAGGGGCAGCCACACCAACGACATCCTTGAGAAGGAAGGTCTAGGGTCTGAGCTGATTGGCCAGGATTGAGTGTCCCAAGCTGTGTTCGACGGAAGAAGCCCACCCCCCAGGCTCGGGCCAGAGGGGTGCCTGTCACCGCTGCCTCGTCACCGTGGGCGAGGTGTAACCCCAAGTACGTCTCCGAAGTGGAACTCAGGACCCAGTGGATTTAACACGTGGTCACACCGGCCCAGCACGCTCCGGGGGTCTCAGGGCCGTGGACAAGCTCCTCCATGTTGCCTCGGTTCCAGCCCCCGACGCAGGAGCTGTGACATCAGACCAGGGGTTCCGAGCTTTGAGACCACTCGCCGCCCGCCGTCTCTGGGAGCACCCAGGCGCAGGGCTCGCGTGCGCCCTCCCCTGCAGCCGTGACCTCCAGCCGGACAGGACACGGCAGCCCTGACTGCTGTCTTCGGCAGTCTTCTTCGTTCTTGTGCGGAGTGCCCTAGCTCCAGCTGTCTCTTCTCGCCAAGTTCACGACAATTTGCCGACGGAGCCGCTGCAGCGGCCACAGGAACATCCTGGAGACCCCCTCCTCACATCAGACGAAGCCCACAGCGGCCTGCAATGGGGGAACCCGCGAGCGTCCGACCGTAGTCGCATAACACGAGCACCGCACCGCTGAGCTCGGGTTATGACCGAGCTTTGGTGAGGGGCCCAGCATTTTATGATAATCTGTGCCACCTTAGCAAGCATTCGCCCAGCCAAACCGTTCAACCAAGAAATCGTAGCCTCCTGTCGGCGATCGAGCACGCAGGTATGCCCTCCCCTCCCCCCGCCAGGGACAAGGATGAGGCGTCTGGCATCCCCACGGGAAGGATGTCACAAGGATTCAAGCCCCTAGCAGCCGGCCTCTGGATAGAACAACCGGACGGGATCTCAGCATCAAACGATCACCATGAACTACCCTTGGCATTTTTCTCTTGTTGAGTAATATTCATTGGATCACATTGACATTTTCTGTGTAATAAATCAAAAGCAAGATACCACTGTTTCTAATTTATCTTGTAGACTGCTCTAGTGATATCATGCCGCTGCGAATATTGCTAATATTTCTTTAAAAATCATAAGATAAACGGGTTCTGAATGTTGAATGTGGCAGTTACCTTCGTGCCCTAAAACTTTATTTCAAGAGGTGCGCGTTCTTTCCTCTCGGTTTCTAAAGAAAGTGATATACAAATAATGTCAAACGAGCATTAACTGTCAACATTAAAATATTGACTTTGCTCAAAGCCTATCTTTCAAAGAGAAAACATTAACAATTGAGATCATAAGTAGACCTAGCAAACCAAGCATATGAATTATGAATCAAAAGACAAAAATGTGGGGTTTTTTTTCCTTTCTGCATAGACATAGAACAGGATATTATAAGCCTAAGGGAAAATAAATGTTTGTGCTCTTGAAGCATTTTACCTGTTTATTCAGCAAAATGAAAGTCCCCCTGCTTGTTCTTCCTCTGAGTATGAAGCACACACAGCAAAGCCGGCCGGCGATGGGCCGATTGGCGGAGCGATAATTGAAGGAAATTGTCATTAATTTGGACTCTGTTAGGATTTGTGATGCAGGAAGACTTTGCCTTAAAAAAATACTTTTATAATCTTCATGAAAAAAATTCGATTTAGTAGACAAGCCTTAGTACAGACAGATAGAATTACCGGAGACAGGCGTATACCCCACTTAGGAGCACCTAGGACTTGTAAGCAGGTTTGGGACATGCGTTTCCTTACGAATTCTTATTATACGTTAATTATAAACCGTATTAACCTGTGTTTAATTTCTATTATGAAATAATATGGCTTCTTAGAATAAGAAACTAGTTCTGAAGTATGTAAAATAAAACGCGAAATGTTCTTTCACCGTGCTTCTCAGATGGTGAATGCGGCTTTACGCGGTGCCCGCCTGTTTTTAATAAGTGGATTCTGATGGCACTTTCCTGTTGGCTGAACTCAAATTGAGGTCAACTTGGAAGTAATGCAGCTGTTTTAAAGTAAGCGTTCATTAATTCAGGACTTCGGATAAAACGCAAGGCTAGTCGTGCACCCGACCGTGCTTTCGCTGGAGCCCTCCTGCATTTTAGCAGGAGTGGGAATCCGCAGGATTCAGGAGAGAGTGCTCCGTGTTTCCTTCTTGCCTCCTGAGAATGCCTGTGAGCCCCCTGCCCAGTAGGCAAGGCCAAGGGAGGGGCAGCCCGGGAGCAGCCGAAGCTGGGAGTGAGGAGAGCCTGGGTCACCGAGGAGCCCGAGGGAACGAGAAAGAAGAGATGCCTTCGAGAGGGGGAAGCTGAGGCAGCCCGAGGGAAGAGGGAGACCCACACCAGGAAGGATGGACACCGGCAAATTCCCAAGTCACTGAGGGCGGTCCGGGTCCTGCCCTCCCAGGGGTCGTGGCTATAGTGATGCTCCTGGGAGGCGGAGACCCACAGAGTGGGGATCCCAGTGTCAGCAAAGACCTGAGCCCAGGGTGGAGGTTCAGAGAGCTTCCCATCTGGGGACCATGGTCTCTGGACGAGGGTGCCTCTCCAGTGACTGATGAAGGAAACATTGGGAGGTGGCTCCCAGGTTGGACCCTGCAGACCACCCTCCAGCACACCTTGTCAGTGACTTGGCATGTAGGTAGAGCATCTGTAACGGCACCACTGAATTTCCCACCATGGGGGCTTGTGTTCTTCATGGTTCTCCAGAGAAACAGAACCAACAGGATGGAGAGAGCGAGAGAGAGAGATTACAGGGAAGTGGCTCGCATGATAAGGGTCGAAACATCGACCCCAGACCTATAGCTGGGAAGCTGGAGACTCAGAGGAGCTGGTGATGCTTCAGTTCAAGTCTGGAAGCAGGAAAACCAGGGCCTGGCTCCACAGGCCGGCAGGAGGCATGCCTTTAACTCAGCCTTTCTTTTTGTTCAGGCCTTCAACTGCTTGGATGAGGCCCACCCGCCAGTGGGGAGTTGATATGCTTTCCTCAGTCTGCCCATTTAAATAGTCGTCTTACACAGAAACATCCCCACAGACACACGCAGAATCATGTTTTCGCCAAGCGTCTGGGCATTCTATGGTCCATCAAGTGGACACATAAAATTAACCAGCACAGAGCTCATGAACAATTTTCCTGTGTCTCGGTAAAGCATAGGCTGTATTTCACTTGCCTTCGTTTGCGGAGGAGGAGGAGGCTTTCCCAGCAACAAGTAGGTGTGCAGGGATGTGCCCTGCTTCCTCGCACATCACCAAATGTGGCATCTGTGCCACGCCTTCCTCCTGCATACGCCTGTCCCCTCCCTTCCCGGCCGTCCTTCGCACGGTCTGCTCCCTGGGATCTGCTTTACTGGAGGAGAAGTCCGCGGCGACAAAAGCAGCCTTGTGCTCTGCAAACCGCCCAGCCCGGGAGGCTGCGGGAGGCTTCAGCCCACAGCCAGACAACATTCTGACGATAAATCATTTGCTCTTTGTAAGAATCATAACCGTAACACAGGGCTGCTTGTGGAACAAGCTGGAGCTGGCTGCCAGAGTTCTAGATCACTGTGTATTGATGACCACTATCGGCAGGATGCTGAGCGGGCCTGATGCATGGCCAGAGGCTTCCCTTTCATTTTCAGACTCTCTCTGCAGGGCTCAGGAGCAGATCTAGGAAGGAGAGGACCGGAGAGCCACGTGCAATCTTGTCCACCCACCCACTAATTAAATCATTTGCTTATTCAGTGATTATTCGCTGATAGACATGCTCCTAGATATGCCGGGCACTGGGCAAGTTACACGAAATGTCTCTGTCCCTGGGAGCTAATGATGGTGGACCCGGCACTATGTCCCTTTCCCACGTGCCCCTCGATCCAGCCGGAGCTCCCCCAAGTCCATATGTCGGAGTCTGCTCCCCTGTTCCTGCAACACTGGGGCCCCTCCCCAATGCAGAGACACCCCCAGGGCCTGGTGTGCACTCACAGGTCTCGTATGGGGTAGGAGCAACCGGCTCTGCACAACGCCCTCTGGACCGGAACCTCTTCCCAGCGGGGGCCTGGGGCTGTCGGACGTCCAGGCAGAGGAAACGGTGCTGCCAGCGCCTACGGGGACTGCACCCCCTCCCCCGCTCCGACCTGGGGCCAAAGGTCCTGTTCCGGCATCCGTGACAGATGCCGAACCCCACAGGGTCGTCGGGCTCCCACGGCACGGACAGTCCGGGATCCACACCTGCTACCAGAATGCTCGGTCGTATCAGACCCTGACCGGTGGCCAGCCCTGCTGGGTCTGCCCGATGCGCTGCGGCAGAGTGGCCGTTGGTTCTCGTCTTCCCACCTCCTGCCGCTTCTGCCTGGAGGCCTCCCCGGCCTTGCAGGAGACTGGCCTCGGGGCAGGCCCCACGAGCCCTTTCGGAAACTGGGGGCCCTGGGAGGCCTTCGGGGCGGTCCTCCCCAGCATGTGCACAGGGTCGGTTTCGCGAGACGAAGGCTCCACTGCAGACCGTGGGTGTCCTAACGACCACTTATGGCCACGCTGTCCCCAGAAAGTCCAGCGCCGGGGACTCCTAGACCTGCTCTGAGCAGTAAGCACCCTCCGTTGTCACATGCTGGAGATGCTTCAGATGCCTCCGCCTGTGCGAGAAGATGCCCGCGTAAACGGCTGCTTTGTTAAAAGCCAGCTCAGCTCATGGGCAAAACCGTGCGGGGTCCAGTTTGGGGGCAGGATGCCGTCCATGGGAACCAGGCCACCCCTCCATACACACTTCTTTCCACGCCGCCCTTTGGACAAGCCCGGGGCCGGGGGCCAGGCTGCAGGGGCAGGACATCAGGAGGCACCAAAATTCAACCCACCAGAATGACTTTGCAGACGGCGGTGTCCCTGTCGGTGAAAGCACAGGCCAGAGCGCAGAGCATGGACAGATCGAGCCTTTAACTGGACGCACGCCGCTCCCCTCTAGCGGACGCGAACTCCCGGCCTCTGCACCGGACGCCCTTGGGCTGAGCACTGAACCTCCGCGTCTGCGAGGAGGGAGGAGATGAAGCTGTCTCCTTCCAAACATCATCTCCTCCGTAATTAAAATGACGAAGTGGCCCGGCTAGCTGTCAGGCCGGGCGCTCGGAGGAGGTCCAGCACCGCGCTGAGGCACAGCCGCAAAGAGCCGATAAATCACCCCGGGGACGATGATTACCATGATTAACGAAAAGGGATCCTAATTAAAGCGTGCACTTTGCCAGACCAACGTCCAAAGTGTCTTCAAATGCCCAGCATCTCGTGACAGAGATGCCCGCGCGCTGCCGTCCAGCAGGTGGCTGGTGAGGCCGCCACCCGGGGGCGGGGGAGGGGCAGAAGAAACTGGCTCTGGGGCCTCAAGCTCCTGGATAGCGTGTGCCCTGGGAGCCAGTGTGGGGCCCTCCAGGAGGGGAGGGGCACGGCTGAAACACCGCAGGCCGCGAGGCCACTCTCCGTGGGCGTTCACTCTCTCCACGCTCCCTCCCGGGATGCCGGGTCCTCCTCAGGAAAGCATATTCCCCTTTCTCAGTCTCTTTGGCTTAAAGCAACAGGATGTCTATTCTCTCACAGTCTAGGCGCTGGAAATCTGAATCAAATGTTGGCTGGCCACGCTCTGTCCAGAGGCTCTGAAAGATTCCGTCCCTCCCTGGGCCTCCCCGTGCAGCTCTGGGGGCTGCTGGGGCTCCCGTCTCTGACCCCGAGGTCACACGGCCTCCTCCTCCGTCCGTCTGACCTCCCCGCTTCCCTCCCTTGCTGTTGGACTTAGTCCCCCCACCCAGGGTCCCTCATCTGACGAGACCCTTGTCCCAATAAGGTCAAAGCCACTGGGTCCGGGGATGTGGACCTGGGCAGGGACATCAGGAGGCACCAAAATTTCAACCCACCAGAATGACTTTGCAGAAAGCCCCTCTCTCTTTCTTGTTCTGTCTTTTGTTCTAGCCTTGCTTTAGGAGAGCCGAGGACAACGATGAAAGTGCTTCACCGCCTCCAGGTCGCAAAGACTTTTCACACATGTGCACATATATGTGTGTCGTATGTTGTATGCTACATGTGTTTTATGTGCTCTCTGCATATCGCGAGGACTCTGCACACCTACATACACACAGGGATAATAAGTGTAAGTGTGCGGGCGTGTATAATAGGTTAAAGAGACACTACATCGACACATATAGTGGTAAAATACAGACAGCAACAAACTGACCGTTTTGGTGGTTTCTGACGTGCATAGTTCGGCAGCGTCAGGGGCACTTGTGACGCTGTACGATGTCACCACCACCCGTCTCTGAGATGTCCCTCAGTCTTCAGCTTGCTATTCCTCCTCGGCTTTGAGGTCTCGGTGGAAATGACCCTCCCTAAAGCTCCCGCCTCACCCTGGACCCTCACCGTCTGTCCCCCGTCACGGACTGAACACTCGGCACCCAAACGCGGGCTTAGGATTGTGTCTGCAGCGAGCCGATGGGCGTCGAGGGCTCAGGGCGGTGCTCGGTCCCCGCAAGGACTCGGTACCCTCTCTTCGTCACGACGAGGCTCTGGAACACGTCCTCTTTTAGTTTAGCTCTTTGGTGGCGAGCCGCAGAGACCCCACTCAAGCCCCCCAGGGCGGAGGTCCTTGTCGGGAAATCGCACCGAGAGCCACACAAGGAATCCCAAGGAGACAGAGGTGCCGAGGCCGAGGGGCCGGCGCTCTCAGGAGCCCTCGGGAGGTCAGCCTTGGATCTGGGCGGCTCCCCTCCACGGGGAGCCCTGGAAACCGCTCAGCGGCCGGCCGGCCCTGGCTCTGCCCACGGCGCCTGCACTGGGAAACCGGTTTCTGCTCATGAGCGGGGGCCTCCCTGGGTATGTTTGTTTAATCCGGACCACACGGGGCTCGGGTCCGACGCAGCCAAGGGTCGGAGGTCCCAGGGGCTCACCCTGGACCAGTCAGCACGGCCGGGAGAGGCAGGGTCATGGGGCCTCAACGTCCCTGCCGTCCCCTCGGCTTGGTGTGGGCAGGCCGGGAGTTGTGAGCGCGGAGACGGCTGCTCCCTGGTGGGCCGGCGCCCTCGAACGCTGCTTGGGCGGGAGCAGAGATATGCCAGGTGGCCAGGAGAGGAGAGACACGCCCCCAGTCGGTCCCGTGACAAAAGTCGCAGGGGGAGCGTGTTCTCCCCAAGGCAGGCCGGGCAGCTGCAGCCCCCCGACAACCCCGGTGCCCCCCGGGCCGTGAGCCCAGTCCTGCAGGCCGTCCCAGGAGTCGGTAGAGCCAGCTGTGGCCCCCAAGGACAGGACCGCGTCTTGACCAATGTGTGGTCTGTGCAAAATGAAGAGAAGCCATGGGGAGGTCGGGGACTGACAACATCTGGGCCCGGGGTGCGCGGGCCGGAAACGGTGTACGCGGCCGCCCGCCTGCTCCCCAGCGGCTGGGCTGGAGCCCTGAGGACCTCAGGACCGCGTCTCTTCAAACACAGAGACTGGCCGGGGGCAGGCGGTCGCCCAGGAAGGGGTGCACTCGCATGCCGGTGCTCTCTGGGACCGCCCCAGGGAGGCCTCCAGATTTACACTTTTGGAAAGGTCAACGGGCTTCCACAATCCCAACTGTCCTCTGAGTTCAACCTCCAGCATCCTCCATCCCTGCCCTCTGAGAGGGTTTGAGACCCAGCCCCATGATGTCTGGTAGAAGCTTCTGGACCATGTAGACACGTGCCCATGCTTTGTGAACCGTGTGGGGCAGCATCGCTCACCAGAACCCCAGGGAGAAGGCCCCTGTCGCAGGACCCGTCACCGGGGAGTACATGGTCAGGCCGTCGGCTGTCACACGCGGTGCAGCCAGGGGAATGCGAGCCGCGCTGGGAAAAAACAAAGGGGACGGTGCACGCTAATATTTGCTTCACAGACTCTGTCGAGAAAAGTGAATCGACACCATAATCCTTAAGATAAATCAGCGTGGTGCATAGGGCCAAGGTGTACGCACTGGAAACGTGAGAGGCGGCCGTGGCCGCCGCCGGGAGCCACAGGGGAACCAGACGCCTTGTGAGTCTTGTTACCCCGGGCGCCTGTCTACACAGCAGGCCCAGCTACACCCACCACATTTGTAACAACACCGGTGGCATCACCTCCCCAGGTTCGCCAAAGAGAAAGCAACCCCATTAAGAGCTGAAAGGTGCCTCCCCTTCCACATAACAGGTTCTGCATTTCCGCTCCCATTTCTGGGAGACACAGGCGGGCAGGTGCACGAGGCGGCCCTCGGAGGGGTGTTCCCAGCAGGAGTTATGGAACTAGCAATAACGTTAAAATTAAAGTCAAATTCGACTCCTACGTCCATCCCCAAAAGAATTGAAAAACAGGAACCCAGAACTTGCACACAAAAGTTCGTGCAGCGTCCTTCACATCAGCCCAACCCTGGAAACAACCAAAGGTCCATCGGCCGGTGAGTGGATAATCGTGGGGTCTATCCACACGCGGTGCTGTGATGCGGCCGCTGAAGGCCGTAGGACCCTGTCACCTACCTCCTCGTGGACGAGCCTCTAGGACGTGCTGAGGGGCAGAAACCACACGCAGAGGGATGAACGCCGTATGATCCCCTCACAGGAAGTCCCTGTGTGAGGAAATTCAGAGACAAAGTCGAGGGGAGGCTGCCAGGGCCTAGGGGTGGGGTGCCGAGTGGGGGGGTTGTTGTTTACAGGCACAGAGCTTACGTCTGTGATGAGCGAGTTCTGGAAATAGTGTGCTGGTCACCCCACATTGTGGGTGCTTCACACACTGGACTGTGCCCTCACTGTGGTGGAAATGGCGAGTTTGCATGATCGGTTTTACCACGATAAGCAAGATGAGCTCAGAGCAGCGTCGAAGGTCCGCCAGGAGGGAGTGCATTGTGTAGACCGGGAGTCTGCACACGCTTTCTGTAAGGGACCGAAAAATAAACACATTAGGTGTTGTGGGCCATTTGGTTTTGGTCTCCTATTCTTCTTTGCCTTTGTTTTTTTACGACCATTTAAAGTGGAAGCACCACTCTCAGCTCTCAGGCTGCAAAAGAGTGGGCCCTGGGCTCAGTTTGGCCTTTGAGCTGCCGTTTGCCGAAGCTCTGGTCTACACTGCAAAAAACAACATAGATTACGAAGAATTCAGTACTTCCATTTAAGGATTATTATTAATACTGAGAGACTTCAAAATGCATAACAAGAACAATCGGCAAGTGTGATATGATTATATTTATGGGAAAACAAAGCCACGTGTTTCTGGATGCTCAGCTCTACTTGTAAGAACACAGTAGTCTGGAGACGAAGGCCATCGACAGCAGTGACCTCTGAAGTGAGTGTGGGTGAAGGTCAAGGGAACTTTGCATGACTTCTGGTTTTGAAAATTTTTTAATAAGCTTATAGTTCCTTGTGAAATTCAAAATAATTTTCCAAGTAATACTGTATGGTGACTAACATAACATAATAAAAAAAATTTTTTAATGAAAAGATAAAAATAATAATATTAATACCAAAGACAGGGCTGAGGTGTTTCCCACACCCCAAATTCACATTGTAATTGTCCTTCTCTGCTTGAGAAACTGTGTAAGTCTCTGAATATACCATAGGATGCCAACACTCTCCCACACAAATCTTTCCTCCCCTAAGGGAAAGGCGGTGCCCAGAGCAGAAGGCAGTGATGGCATCAATGGCATCTATGCGCGCAGATCACCACTCGTGTAGGAATGTCACTGCCCAAGGGAGTCTGGTAAAACACTCCCCTTCCTTCCAGAAAGGGCCCACAGCAGTCCTCGGGGGGCTTGGTCAGGGACCTCACTGCAGACCTGGATGTAACAGTTACTGTCAAGTGAGGTGCTTTCCCTTGTGGGGTGCGTCCTCGTCGATTTTGCCTGCGTTCCAGAAGGACCAAGCACTTCCCTTCTCCTGGTGTTATAGGCTGTTTGCATGTATTACAAAGTAACCCACATCTGTAATAAATGCAGGTAATATAGAGTGTGTAAAGTAAAACCCCACCTCCCTGAAATACTATTTGCAGAAATAATAGCAGAAAATTGATGCACATGTGGTCTTCTAGACATATTGTGGTCTGTGCACACACACATGCACACATGAGAGCACACGGAATCATACATGCACGCACATGCACATACACACATGCACACATGAGTGTACATAGTCATGGCTGTGCACACACATACACAGGTAGGCACGTGTGCCACATGAGCACACACAGAATCTCACACACACACATATGTGCAGACATACCCGCATGCACACACGAGAGCACGCAGAATCAGTCATGCACGTATACACAGATACATGTACACATGAGTGCACACAGAATCATGCATGCATAGACATATGCACAGAGAGACATACACACATGCACACATGAGTACACAGTCACAGTTCCACACACATATGCACAGGCGTATACACACCTACACACATAAATGCACACAAAATCATACATGCACACATGTGCACATAGAGACACACATGCACCCAGTCATGCCTGCACACACATATACACAGACGCATATGCAAGCATGTGCGCACACATATGCACATTCTCACACGTGTGCACATGCACCGAGAGGCACAAACATGCATGCACATGTATACACACAGATAAACACACATATACACAAACATGCACCCACACACTTATATACACATTTACACACAGAGGCACACACTCTTACACACACATAGGAAATCAGGTTTTCATATTGTTTTTGTTTAACAAAATTCAACATCTACAATCAAATATTCCTACAATTCGTGTTCCACACGTAATACGTCCGGGGCTCTTCCCACGTCAGGGCAGAGGCACGACCACATTCTTCCCAGGGCTGCTCCCTACTCGGTTCCCCGAATGCACCACCTGGGATCTCCACCCCCTCAATGATTTCCTGGTGCAGGCTGTGCTGCAGCGAATCTTCTTTTATATACAATGTTGCGCACTCATGCCACCATTTCTGCAGAATGCACCTGATACCTGAATGTAAGGAATGACTCCAAGGATAGGAATGAACCTCGAAAGCTCTTCATGGGAGAAACAGTGTTCTCCTCACTCTACACTAATCTCTCCCAAAGAAATGGGCACGGGACGCCAGTGCCTGCAGTCCCCCCAGGGCCTGCGTGTGCCGGCGGTATTCCCACAGCTGTCGCCAGCCACAAGCCTCAGTGGATAATTGTTTGACAAGCCACATGTTGCCATCATCTCCTCCATACTTCGGGAGGAGGTGACATAATATTGTGACAATGTTCTGTAACACTTATGAAATCTTAATAACCAGTGCGCGGCGAAGGTCATGAATTCCCAGCCAAGCCGGAGACCCGCACGCGGCTGCATCTCTGCCAGAGATAGATTACCTCTCCTCGAGTGCAGCTGCACTTTTAAGGAAGACACTAAATCACGTTACTCCCCACCTTGCCGCATTTGTGAAACAGGATGACACGTCTTGCCTTTGAAATATCCAACCAGAGATATAGAGAGAGGGGGATTAGATCTAACCAAAAGCTAGACGAGTCCCCCTCCTCTCTTTAAAGAATAAAATATTCCAAATAAGACTTGGCAACTAGGGGCGCCTGGGTGGCTCAGTCGTTAAGCCTCTGCCTTCAGCTCAGGTCATGATCCTGGGGTCCTGGGATCGAGCCCCGCATCAGGCTCCCTGCTTGGCGGGAAGCCTGCTTCTCCCTCTCCCACTCCCCCTGCTTGTGTTCCCTCTCTTGCTATGTCTCTCTCTGTCAAATATATAAAATCTTAAAAAAAAAAAAAGACTTGGCAACTGGACATTGCCTAAGGAACTGTGCATGAGCTCACCCTTTCCGACAACAGAATGTGCTGTGACCCTCGGTGGTGAGCGTCGCTTGAACTCTCAAAGACAGGGTTGGTTGCACTTTCTTCCTTCCAACCCGTGAGGCACCGGATCCGTGCGTGGGAAGTTGATGTATTTTGCAAAGTGAGTGTCAGCCACAGCCTGAAGTGTTTAAAAATCACTCATTCCATTTAATTAGATCTTCAGTAGCTCTGAAAATTAATATCACACCGATTGTGACACTAATGAGCTCTGTGATCTGGGGACGGATGGAGACAAGGGTCTTTGCAGGCACTTTGGGATCCAGACATTTGTGTGGTTTTGGAATACAGCTTTGTCTTGGCCTCATTTCTGCAACTTAATTTGGGAACAAGTAGCCCATTTTAACAAGACCGCACGGTGTCCACATGCATGGTTATTTAGCCTGCTACATGTGAGAAGAAAAAGGAAAAAATACATAACCAACCATGATTTAACAGAACTGACATGCCAATTTTTTCAACTTTTTTCAAAACCCCATTTTTGCGGTATCGACCTCATTAAAAAGCCTCTAAGCAGGATGAGGATCTGGGTCCTGTATATATTAATAAAATCATCGATTTTCCCTGAGCCAACTTTTCACTGGCATCGAGATACCTAACAACCCTGCGAAAACATTGCTCATGTCAATTTCTAGTGTACCACTGTTAATATCCAATTTCAAGAGCACATCTTTTATTTGTAAAAGCAAATTGCTAGAAAAAGCAATTGCCACTGGCATCCCATGTTTTTAGTTCCAGCACGTATCTTCATGGAAAATTTATAGGAAATAGTTTCTAAATTTCTCCATATCCTATATAGTACGGGTGTTTATCATACATTTATATACCTATGTGGCTTGATTATTTTTTTTAAATGGCAACCCATATGAATTTAAAATGAGGTTACTTTAGGTGCATAAATTAGATAAGTTGCACTGAAAGATTATAAATAAAAGGTAGAAAGAGGAGAAGCTACAGACCTACTGAAAAGCCCAAGCTTAGATAGCGTCCAGCATTTCTAACAGGTTCCACGCAAGCACTGACAGAAGCCGTGAGGTATAACCTCAATGGATTGGGGAGTTAATACACATGACTGTGGGAATTACAGCAAGGTAATTAAGGGCATTTTTGAGAGAGCTCAGGGAAACCAATTGCTCTCTGGCATTATTGATTGAGTGATAAGTCAAGTAATGTTAGCATCAAGTAGAGAGTGCTGACCAGAGCAGTAAATAAAAGAGTGATCCATTTTAAATGCAATTGTTGCAAAGGGCACCAAGCAATCACTCTATTAAATAAATTGCTTGGTGCTGAATGCATTTGAAGTTCCCAATATGTCTCTGTGTATGGGTAAAGTAGAGCAAAACAGAAAAAAAAACAACTGAGCAGAATAATAATGTGAGCTGTAAGCTGAGATCACCTGTTCATTCAGGCTGCCGACAGGATCGTGTGGGGGACAAGAGACCACAAGGCAAAGCCAGAAACTGGGAAACTAGACATATTGATAAAAACACAGGGAAAATGTGGGAATGTAAAAGCCACGATAATTAACCCATCAAGGATGCAGCTAAGGCAATGCATAGACCCAACCTGACCTTAGGACAGAGGGTCCCCTTTGCCAGTGCGCGTGGGCTGCCCTTTTGTTTCACTTGGCTTTTGCGTTGCCTTTCATTTTGCCTTTGGAACGATCTGCCAATATTTAAGACTCGGGAAATCTCACATGGAAAGTCTGATTCCTGGCATTTCTTGAAAGATTAAGATCTGACAGCCCCATGGCCACTTTTGCACATGATGGGAATTTGCTCTAGCTGCAGGAAGGAAGGAAAAAGGTGTGCCCCTCCTCAGTCTGCAGGCCAGCATGCCTTACTGATGCACGTGCCCTGCCTGGCCCCAGCCACGTGTGGTCTTGTCACACACAGGTAGGAGCAGCATCTTCTTCTCTAAGATCAAGCAGCTGTCCAGTACTATTTGGTTCAGGAGTTGGAGAACACAGACTTCCCCGGCCCTCGTGAGTTTATATGCAGCTGTGGCCTTCTTCATAGATCACTGCAGAGATCCTATAAAGATTATGAGAGTTCCTGTGTTCCACGCTATACGGGGAGAAAATCAATTTCTCATTCCTCCTAAAAGCTTACAATGCGCCTGGAATTTTACCTGAACCAAGTAAACAGAATTGTCATCTGACGTGAATGGGGGGAGAAAGGTGTTAGAAAAAGACTTTATCGTTCTATTTTCAACGCTCCTATTATTATCGAGGTTCGACTGATTTTTTTCCCAGAGATGGGATTGCTATGGGGCGACGTTACGATGAACCCTGCGGAAACCAGGCTTCGGGCTTTATAATAGAAACATTTTAAAATTTAAATCACCAGTGAAAGATTGAAGCCTTACAGCTGGGAAGATATGATTTTTTCTTTTCTTTTTTTTTCTTTTTTCTTTTTCTTTTTTTTTTTTTTTTTTTGCCATTTATTTTCTTTGAGAAGTATAGCCCGACTCAGCATCTCTGCTCCTTAGCCTGACTGTCTCGTCGCAGGGCAGGTGAAGCAATTAAGAAACAAATGGGTGACCTTGGACTTGCCAAGGTCACAATAACAAGCCATCTGTCCCCTTGGATATAGACTAGGGTAGAATACAGAAGATGCTCCCGGGAGGAAGGCACAAGCTCCTTATATAGGTGAGGATAGCCGTGCCAGGTGGCCCAGAGCCTATCTCTGCTACCGTGAGACCCTCAGAAGACTCATCCACACCTGGGGGCAAACAGGCTTCCGAAACCACCTGTGCGGCCATGATAGTGCTAGGTCGTTGATGTGCAAATGGATACGACACGCCCAAGTCATCCTAAGCATTCGGGTGTGTAGGCAACACACACAACGTTCTTAACAAAGTACCCGGCACAGAGCTAATGAAGGGTGGGCGCTGCTCTCGGTGCTGAGAGGCTGGAGTATCAGTTAACGATTAAGGGCTGAGGAATCCAAATCCTGGGGTCCCCTTGTGTGGCTAGGAAAGTTACTTGATTACTAATCCTCATCCATAAAATTAGAATAATAACTTTTTAAGACTACCACAAGGTAACATGAAAAATGTAGCCCAAGGCAAGCAAATATATCATTAATTATTACTGTATATGACTAAGCTTTTCCTAGGACCCATGTTTCGGTTGATTGGATGTGGCCAATTGAATTGGACATCTATTGGAATTTGTACCAATATCTGAGAACAGAATCTCTCAAACAATGATCTAGGAAATGAGTAGCATGCAAAGTCGTGTCTCTTGCGTGGCCACAGCATCACCCGATCCTAAGTGACCGCCTGGGCCCGCTCGCAGTCGGAGCACCAAGCCCTGTCCTCATCCCAGTGTGTGCCCACCATGATCCTAGGAGACCAATGGCTTATTGCACATTCTTAGTTCATGTGCTGTTTGCACCCGGGGAGGGAAGCGTTTCATGATTCGTGCAGTATCGTAAACGTTCATTTTCTTCTGATCATTCTTACTCTTGAGGAAGGAAATATGAATTTAACTAAGTTAATAAGGAGAGCGAAGTAACAAGCCCGCTGTCCCCCCGGATATAGACCTCAGTCCGTGTCACGAGGATACAAGGAACGCTTGCGTTTTGTTGGTATTTCCCATCAAGATCCACGGGTGCCACAGCTGGGAGTCATCGCGCCTAGCTGACGGCGCTGTCGTGAACTCGCATGCCATTTCAGGCCGACCAGCAATTGATTGAGTGCCACCACTGCTGGAGCTGTGGGGGTTTCCTTTGCAATGAACTACAGGTCATTAGCAAGAACATCGGGTGCACCAAAGAATCAGAATGTCAGGGGGAGCTCCGGGGATGCTGAGCAGCGGGGGGGCACATGTGGGGGCTCATGGCTAACTCTGGGGAGGGGAAGGGGCTGTAGGTTTCTGTTTGGGATTCAAGACATACACCACCCAGAGGGAAGCTGAGATCTGTCTCTTATTAAATGACATCCGCATCCTCTGAGCGCCCCAGTTGTGTATTCTAAATACATGAGACGCAGTGAGAAGCAAGCCTTCATTTGATAGAGCAGCGAGACTGCGGGACTCACTCCTCACATACCCATGCAAACCGCCTCCCGCCCAAGCTCGGCATGCTCAGTGGAGTGCCTTCTGCCCTCGCGACTCTCTGTCTCATCGGCAAGAGTTAAGGACTCCACCGGTTGTCTGGGACAAGGAGGTTTTGATCCGATTTTCCAGCCGATGACTTCATCCTTCCGGAGTGAATGCTAATGGCTTTGAGCTTTTCTGGAAGTTGCTTCAAGTGGAAAGTGAGAACGTATGTTAGAGCAACAAAAGTTCATGTCAGGAGTTATCGCCTCCTCAGTATATTTGAGAAATAACCTTTCATTCCAAGTGCACAATTTTTCTCCCAATCAGCAAAGAGTAGGTGTCAGACTTCTGGGTGAACGGCATCCTGCTAAGCTGACGGCTCCGAGGCCACCCCAACCCCCACTCTTTTGTGACTTTCCTTTACTTTTACAAAGACACGCCATCTGCCTCCAGAAAGTCCAAAGGGACAGTCCATGTCTTACGGGGTGTTTATCATATGTTAGCCGCTTCTGTGAGCACAGAAGTCCTTTGAAAGCTGCCAAGTCTACCTTCCTCATTCTGCATGTACGAAAAATTCATCGAAGTTGTTATTCGTCAAGGGACTGTAAGAGTTTCCTCTAATTTGTCTCAACTTACGCTCGAATTCCAACATCCAACTCGGAAACCTACAGTCTCTGTGGCTTTAAGCCCTGCATCCTTCTTCCCTTTCTTCTCAAAACTACACTGTCTACCATTTATTTTCTAAGAATAGAAAAGGTGTCACCGCATTTGGTTCTCATCAAGGGATCGTGTAACTTATGGGAGGGGCCATCATTTTTGCCAAGGAAACTTGATCGTAGCCCTTCTGGCTATCGTCTCGGAGGAGAAAGGGCAGTCTGCTGTTCGGGATGCTGCTAATGTCTTCGCAAAAATACATGTGGACGTGCAATGGTTAGGGCAGTAGTGCAGGCTGTCCCCTGTGGTCTGTCCCAGGGGCGGTGTCTGAACACCAGCACCCCGCGGCTGGGCGGCAAAGAGTCACTCGGTGTGATTGCCAACCCTGAAAACCATGGTTTGGTTTTTGTTTTCTTTTTTCCCTTTTAGCATTTTGGTTTTTTAAAATCATTATTCGTTTTCGTTTTGCTTCTCCACTGGCTAGAAAATTCTGTCTTCGGGTCCAAAAGCATTGTCTTAGATCCTCCCTCGTTGGTGGGAGTGACAGAGGATCTCACCGCAAGCAGGCGGGCGCCCCAGTAGCTTCTTCCCAGAGAGCTTGACGTCTCCTTGTCATTGAAATCTCAAACTCGATCCGTAAAAAGTAAAAAAGGAACTGGAATATCCATTTCCACCTGCTTCACCCTTTCATCATACCTTGTTATTTAAAGGGAACGTGATCAAGCCCCATGACGCGTCCTTGACCGGAAGACGCCACGCGTCAAGCCCCTCGCATGCCTCGAAGAGCGACGATTATTCGTGGTGAGGTCTCACGTCGTAGCCACAGACCCACGTGGTTCTGATGTCGCCGACAGAGTTAAGTGGGTGCTTAAGGGGTTAAGCAGGCCCCACCCCGTGGGTGACAGAAGAGAGCCGGGCCAGGGGAGGGGCTCCTTCCCACCCAGGTCAGGCCACCCCTGTCTGTCAGACAAACATAAGAGGAATTACTTCATTTAACACCGTTTCAGTTCTAATTGAATTCCATTTTCTAAATCCTGAATAAATACATTACAACTGCCGCTTCGGTCAAACGGAGAGAAAGAGCCATCTTTTAATGACTCCCCTGTGGGTTTAATGCCTATTCTATCCTGAGAATAATGACTCCGACAGGCCTGGAATACGGTGAAGGGATAATGGTTATTTAAACATGTCAAGTCTTTACAGAGCAGATAAGTATTTTAATTTGCATTTATGAAAATCAAAAAGTAAGCATGGAAAACAGGTGCTAGTTTGACTGCTTCCTAAAGCCATGGAAAACCGGGAGCTGCAGAGTCGGACAAGGAGAGGGGAGGAGAAGCTTCGCGCCATCAGCCCTGCTTCCATTCTTTCCCGAGAGGACCTGCCCCCAGCCAGCATCCCCCATATAGCGTTCTGCTGAGTGTTCTCTAGCACATCGCGTCCGCTCACACACCTGCGTGGCTTTACACTCTCAGCCCGACCAGCAAGACCAACAGCCAGGGCCCTGCTGGGCCTGTGGGGCTCTGCACGGCCACATCCTTGGCACTCTTCGATTTCCCGTCCCACCTCTTCACCGCTTCCTCGCACCGCAGGACCTTTGCACATGCTGTACTCTGTAAACCTCACACTCACACACACCATAATTTGTAATTATTGAATTATTTATGTCATCACTGGATTAATGCGTGTCTCCAGATAGGCAGTAAATTAGCGGCCTTATCTAATTTGTCCAATATCATAACCCCAAATGCATTTTGCTGATCACACAATACACTCTCTATAAAGTTTCTGGTTGAATAAAGGGGTGAATCCATCAATGGATGTCTTACTTTGCAAATTCTGTGGCACCTAAAAATAAATAAGCACTTTAGTCAAGCTATTTCTTGGTTACTCCCATAACCCGAAACTTCCTAGATTCTGAGTTATTTCATGTTGACCAATTTCCATATTCTTTCCTCTGATCTCCTTTTATTCCATTCTTTAAAATTTTCACATGGGCTACCCCATTGCAGTGGACCCAGGAGACATTGGACCCCACTCCCCCAGAACTTGGACCAATGCCCCTTCATTTTCTGGGTCTGTGTTTCTTTCCTGGGGCTGCTTTGAAAGCAATGCAGGTCCTGCACAGCCCAGGCAGTTCTACCCTGAGACGGAGTCTAGATGGGGTCTCTCTCGCAGGTGCATCTCGTTCCTCCCCTGCGTGCCCTTGCCCGTGCTCTCTGAGAATTAGCCATAGCTGGCCCCACCTTCCTGACCACCAATAGACACGTAGAGAACAGCCCACCCGTCTGAATTGGAAGGCCAGACTCCTCCTTCAGCCGGCAGCTCACCTGCCCCTGGTGGAGCCTTCAGGGACAGAGAGAGTCAGTGGCACGCTGATAACTATTAAGCAACCGGCTTTCCGGGGGAAAGGGCAGGAAGGTCCTGACTTGTGGCACCTGCCAATTTCCCTGGTGTAAATACTCTCCCTATAACCGACTGCAAGTCACCAGTGTGACTACAAGAAGGAAGTTGGGCAGGAGCACCTCGGGGGCTCCGTGGTTAAGCGTCTGCCTTCCACTCAGGTCATGATCCCAGGGTCTTGGGATCAAGCCCCCATCGGGCTTCCTGCTCAGGGGGGAGCCTGTTTCTCCCTCTCCCACTACCCCTGTTTGTGTTCCCTCTCTCACTGTATCTCTCTGTCAAGTAAATAAATAAAATCTTTAAAAAAAAAAAAAAGAATGAAGTTGGGGAGAGGTGAGCTTGAGGAAGACTGGGCTTACCACCCGACTCTGTGTGTTTGCTTAACAGCTTTGTCTTTATTTCCTCCTTCCATGGCAGATGGAAGCACCTGCTGCCAGCACCTGCGACAGGGACAGGAGTGAGCCTCTTCCCCAAGAGCTCATGAGCCTGTGTTCTTTCTGGAGGTCTTTGCCGTATTTGGAAATGCCTACCCAACTGCCTACTGAAATGGATTTTAAAAGCCTGCACACCTACTTCAGATATTTTATAGAAGACGTCTCTGCAGCTTTAAAAACCTCAATTCAAAATATAAGCAAAATTCTAGAATATCTGCTTGAAAATAATTTCCTAAAATAAGAATAATGGTAAAGGGCACAAATGGAGAAGAGGGTTCTAAACACATGAGAAACCCCAAATCTCAAGTGTTTGCTGCCATTTACCTTGGGGCCTTGCAAAGCCTGAGTCCTCTACCTTCAAGCCCAGGGAGTCGGCTCTGCCATTTGCCTTGGGTTTTGCCTCGAAGAGCAGAACGAGAGGGCTTGGTTGATGGGGGAAGAGAAAGGATCCTGCGTTTTGATATGGGGATGTGTGCATGTCAGACAGGAGAGAGAACAGAGAGACAGATAGAGAGCAGAAGGGGAGAGAGAGGGAGAGAGACAGTCCTGGTGCGGGTGGGGGAAGAACATCAGTCTTTGTCTGATGAGTTATAATCCAAACGTGGGCATTGGCAGAGCTCAGGGCACAGCTGGTCCTACAAATCTCCATCTCAGAAGTTTGAGTCAGAGGCCAAGTACGGCCAGCAGAATCACGCCCCGCAAGGACACAGCAGCTCCCTTACCCCAGGCCCCGCCCAGCCGAGCACCATCAACTCTGACACTCGGCACCCTGGGGCCCGCGCCTGCGGTGCTGGAGCAGGTGTGGGGCCCCTGCTCGTGCGTGCCATGGTCTGGAAACTGGACTCCCCTTGACGTGGTAATTCCTACTTGTCCCTTTACAAATGGAGCTGGTTTTGGGGGCGCCTGGGTGTCTCAGTGGGTTAAGCCTCTGCCTTCGACTCAGGTCATGATCTCAGGGTCCTGGGATCAAGTCCTGCATTGGGATCGCTGCTCAGCGGGGAGCCTGCTTCCCCTCTCTCTAAGCAGGAACCTCTCTGCCTACTTGTGATCTCTCTCTCTCTCTCTCTGTCAAATAAATAAATAAAAGCTTTCTTTTTTTAAAAGGACTCTTAAGAAAACAAAACTAAACTAAACAAATGGAGCTACTTTTTAAATGCACAATATCACTACCCTCCCCTTCTTGGCATGGTTCCCTTAGGATGCGTCCACATGGCGGCTTGCCCCAAACGCTGCTCTGAAGCGGCCGGGTCAGAAATTGCAGGGTCGTCAGCACTACGGTCTAATTGCAGCATTGCTGGGGGTTGGGGAAAGGAGGCTTTGTCACTGACTGTTGATGAGAGAGTGTACCTGTGGAACATCGTTATGTTGTTTTTTTTGTTCCTTTAGTTTGATTTTTTTTAATTTTGGGGACATTTGGACAGTATCATTTAGAAATTAAATGTGTATAACCATTGACCCAATTTCATTTCTGAATCTGCCTGTAAAATTAGCGTAAATGAACAAAGATGCACTTATATGGATAATCACAATGAGTAACCATGGGAAATTAGGACGGAAACACTTAACTAGAGTGGTCGGTCAATTTGGGGACTTACTTTGTGAATATCTCTAGGCCTCATTATTCCTATAAGCTTGGCATGTGTGAAATTACTCAGAAACGATGCCCAGCACATGGCACATTGACTACTATAATTTCTCTCTTAAGTCCGATCCCCTTTTCCACAATAGGAAACCCCATTCCTTCATTTGTAAGACCAATATTCACTATGTGCCTACTCTAAGCTGACAGCACGACCTCAGCCCATCATGGTGATCAGAGCAGACGTGAGTCAGGGAGCAGAGAGAGATGTGATGTGGGGGTACAGACACAAAGGGAAACCCCCAGGGATAGTGGGGGAACCTCAAAGGATGGGAGGCCAGCAACAGCTTGGAGCATGGCAGACCCCAGCTCCATTTCAGAAAGAGCATTCAGCAGAAGTGTGGAGACCAGCGGGAGGCAGTGCTGAATTCACAGGTGAAACAAAAGGATGGTGGTAGTTTGGAAGGACGGGTAGTAACTCAGGAGACAGTGAGGAAGGTCAGTTTTGATTAACTGAATTTGATGGGTGAAGGAGAAAGAAGCACCAGGAATAGTTCCTAGATTTTGAGCTTCAACATCTGGGCAGGTGATGGGGTCACGGTATGTTTTGTGAGACACGGGACAAGGAAGACTTGCGTCTTGCGGGAAGGGGTGATGAAGATGTGGCCATTCTGGGATGAGAAGGGATTTGGTATTTCATGGATGCCCGCCAAAGAATCCTTCCTAAAGAAACAAATGGCCTTGAGGCTTTAATTGAGTTATTCGAATACTGATTATTTAATAGAAGTAACAGGACAAGATAAAGCAAAATGGCGGCTGCATAGCTTGTCATGTATCTGAAAGGAGTGATGCATAATTACACATCATGATCACCCCGTTCAAGAAGACCTAGAGAGATTGAGAATGTTGACTTTTGATCCAACCAGAAGTGGTAGCACAGGAATTGGAACCCAGGCCTGCCTGGTTCCGGGAGCTTTTGCCATTCTAAGGGCACCTTGCAAGATTCTCGAGAATCCTGTGGAGATTAAAAGAGAGAAATTTTGAGTGTAATGAAAACGTGAGATAACACCTTACAGATTTCCAGTGTGCGATACAACTGGCAGGTGTTCACAAGCCTTGGCAGGCACTCTGACAGTTTCTTAGAAGATGCACCAGCCAGATAGCCAGATAAGATCAGGTTTCTATAATGGAACTTTTGTACACTGAGAGAGAATGAAATACAATTTAAGCAAAGCAGAGTCAAAGACTTCAGATTTTACTTCAATGATGGAGAGTCCTGGAGAGATTATTGCTTCCTCCTTTACAGCAGGGACCAGACAAACTGCAAGCCACTGACTTTTCTTGAACCCACCAAAGAACGAAGGTTGCAGAGCAAACGAAAAAAAACCCTACACCTGGGGAGAAACAGATGCTTGCAGGGAAAAAGAAGACCCAGGCATTTGCTTATAGGGGCAGATGTTGCCTGATCACATATGCACTGGTCGGAACTTTCATCTGTAAAGTCTAACTAGGTGATGAAGGCCACGTGAGGGCAAGCAGGAGGGTCAAGTGCATGGAGACTATCAGCCAGGTGGGGGTTTGCATCCTCTCCAAACACACCAGGTGTTGTGTGTGGATAGCAGATGTGCCAGTGGAATATATGTCCGCCATAGCACAAAGGACGGTGAGGAATTAGGAACGTATGTCAGTCCCTTACGCTACATATGAGGTGGTGTGATATGATCGGAAGGTGAACTTAGATTTTTTTTTCAAGTGTGTCTTGCAAATACTAAGGAAAACCCTTAAAAATTAAGAGGTAAAAATAATTAATGGAAGAAATAAAGTAGAATCATAAAATGGTCACTTATACCTAGAGAAGACAGAAAGAGGTATAATTTTTAGAAAAATAAATAGAAACAACTAACCAAATGATGAATTTTAATCCAGTTACATCAATAATCACCTTAAATGTGAATGGTCATCATACAACAGTTAAAAGACAGAGATTGTCAGGTTGGACTCAGAAAGAGGAAGACTCGGCTGTGTGTGGTCTAGGAGAAATCAGTTTTAAATATAAAGACAGGGACTCCTGGGTGGCTCAGTTGGTTAAGCGACTGCCTTCGGCTCATGTCATGATCCCAGGGTCCTGGGATGGAGTCCTGCATCAGGCTTCTTGCTCAGCAGGGAGCCTGCTTCCTCGTCTCTCTCTGCCTGCCTCTCTGCCTACTTGTCATCGTTCTCTCTCTCTCTCTCTCTGATAAACAAACAAACAAACAAACATGCATGAAAAGGGAAAGGGTGGTGAATGCTATACATGCAAACACAGAAATCTGGAAGAAGTATCTCAATTTTATTCAGAGAAGAATCTGGAACAAGGAATATTATCAGAGATAAAGAGTGATATTGCATAATAATAATGCATCAATTTTCCAAGAAGGGGTAGTTCTCTTAAATAAGTATGCAACCAATACCACAACTTCAAAAAATTGAAGCAAAAGAACTGATTGATCAGAAGGAAGACAGAAAAATGTCTAATTATAGCTAGAAACTTTAGCACTTCTCTTTCCGTCACAAGTTGGCAGAAATCAGTCAGGATCCAGACGACCAACCTAAACACCACCATCAACCATTTGACCTGATTGACATTTACAGACCATCCGACCCAATGAAGGCAAGATATATATTTTCTTCTAAGCTTCGAAGCTATATTTTCACCAGCAGAGACTATGCTCTCGACCATAAAACAAACCTTCACAAATTTAAAAGATCAGAAATCACAGAAAGCATTTTGTTAGACAAAGAGAATTAAATTAGAAAATCAGTGCCAAATTATCTGGAAAATCTCTATGTATTTGGAAATTAAGTAGTGTACTTCTCAGTAAGACATGGGGGTAAAGGAATTCTGTGAGGGAATTAAAACGATTCTGAGCCCAATGGCAATAAAAATACAATGTATCAAAATGTGTGGGGTGCAGCTAAAGCATAGGTTAGAGGACAATTTGTAATATGACATGCTAATAATAATAATAAGCAGATTTAGAATCAACAACCCAAGCTCCCACTTTGAGGAATTCGAGCAAGAATGTCAGTTAACCCCAAGGCAAGCAGAAGGAAGGAAATAATAAAATTTAGGGTGGAAATCCATAAAATTCAAAGCAGAAAAACAATAGACAAAACCAGAAACCAAAAACTGGTTCTTATAGAAGATCAGTAAAATTCATAATCCTATATCCAGGAAGATCCAGAAAAAAGAGTGAATCAGAATTCATCGGCATCAGCAATGACAGTGTCCTCACTCCTGGTTCCCCAGATACTGAGGATAGTGAGGAAATTATACACACAACACCATGCTGATACACTCAACAGCTTAGATGAGCTGCACCAGCTCTGTGAGAGATGCAAGCTCCAGAAATGTCCTCGGGGAGTAGATAGCCTAAGTGGTCTCACATACATTAAAGAGATTAAATTAGTTAAACACCTTCCAGAAGAGAAACCGGGTAACTTCACCGGCAAATTTTATGAAACACGTAAGGAAGAAATAATAGAAAATCTGCACAATATCTTCTAAAAAGTCTGGAAAAGAGAACACTTTTCAATTTATGTAATGAGGCCGATTTATTTTAATATCAATACCAAACGATGACATTACAGAAGGAAGGAAGGAAGGAAGGAAGGAAGGAAGGAAGGAAGGAAGGAAGGAAGGAAAACTATTCCTTATAAATGTAACTGCAAAAATTCTCAGCAAAATAAAGTAATCTGAATCCAGCAATATGTGAGAAAGATAATCCTTCATGATTAAATAGGGTTTATCAAAGGAATGCAAGTCTGGTCCAACAAAGTGAAATAATTCACCATATTAATAATATAAATTAGAAAAAACTAAGGACATTTTAATAGATACAGAAAAATTTATCAGACAAAATGTAACACTAATTCATGATAAAAGGTATTGGCAAACTAGGAAACAGAAGCGAGGGTCTTTGACTAACTAAAGAGCACCTATGGGAAAGCGAGACTAGCCACTAGCGACACACTGAATAGGGAGAGACTTGGTGCCCTTCCCCTAACACTGGGAACAAGGCGAGGCCGCCGGGGCCACCACTCCTAGCCAGCCCCGTGCTCGAAAGCCTGCTGGTGACATCTGGTGACATGGGGGGAGTAGGAAAGTCAACAGTGAAGAGGTGTGCAATTTAAAGAGGAACAACACTCTATCTGCGGAGGGCAGGACTGTTTACTTGGAAAATCCCAACCGTCCGCAGGAAAGACTCCAGAACCGTGGGACTGTGGCAGGGTTCCCTACCCCCGGACCGCGGTTCCCCTGCTGCTCGCGGTCTCCCGCTTTCACTCACAAAGGCCAGGCACGAACAGCAAGGTTCCCCGGGCACGCGCTCACACGGGAACTCACACATCCACACTCGGGCACGCACCGACACACACTACTTACACACTCGTGTGCACTCACACACTCACATCCTGTGCCCAGCACGCGGCACGGTGCCTAGCACAGCGCAGGGACCCCGTAAACACCTGGGCTTGAATAGGGGCGCATGGAGGATGGAGGGGACAAGAAGAGGGAGGACGGGCTGGAGGAGGGAACCAGACGCCATCTCCGTCCGAGCTCTGCGGCGCTTGTCCCCCACGGGCCGGGCTGCGGGCTCCCCAGGGCCGCCTGGCTAAGACGAAGCTCCCCAGCTTTGCTTCACTAGACCAAGGCCCCTGACCTCCCACAAGTTACTGCCTCGGTAACCAGCCAACATGGCTGCTGCTCCTGAGTTAAGAATGTGTTTCCATGGTGACCTTCTGGTAATTAACTCCTTGGAAGGGATCCAAGATAGGCCAGCATCCTCCAGCATCGGCACCACCGGGGGTCCTTCCCACCCAGAGCCACTGGTTTTGGCAAATTAGCTGCGTGTTCAAGTTGCAGGAAGGGACATTTGTTGCCGTTTAGCCCGGAGGAGCTCACTCCTGTGCACAGGTGCCGTCCACACTCCTCCAGCACGGGGAACCCCCCCCAGAGCTTGTCAGTGGCCTCGGATCTACTCTGGGAGCCTGGAAGGACCCAGACGGAGAGATGGGATGGGACAGTTCCTAAACTTCCATCAGGGCTGGCCTGGCTTCGAAAATGACAGACGACTCCCTCCCAAACACGGGAGGAAGGAACGCGCGGGCCCCGCACGGCGCTGCAGACAGACGCGCTGTTTTCCATGTCATATGCTCTTAGATGGGTGTTTCTTGCCAACATTTTGAAATTCATTGTTTAGCTGCTTTATGCTTGAGGCAAAACACTTAACGGGAGACGATGATAACGCTTTGTTGAAACAATGGTGATAAATTCTAAATAGATATAATTACCCCGTGGCCTGAAAGGAACCTGAGCACAATTAATATCGAAATTTGGCAAGTGCACGATCTGGAGACACACGTAATTTACCAGGTGAGGAGGTTTCAGGGACGCCCCCTCACGCAGCCCTCACATCACCTCTCACACGGCTGACCGGAGCCCCCCCCCCCCCCCCCCCCGGCACAGATCTCGGCGCGGTCCCCACCCGGCCACCCCAGTGCTGGCTGCCGCTGGGTGGAATTCTGCGGGTCCCACGGGGATCCTGGTGGGAGTGTGTGTGTCCAGGAAACAGGCCTGGATGCAGCATCCAGAGAAAAGGAAATTCAGTTCTCTGGAGGGTCTGGCATGGACTGTCTGTATCTGGAGAAAACTCAAGCACGCTGAGCAAGTTAACTGACACATAGACGTGCAGGCAGTAGCTGCAGAATTTGGCAACGTTGGCCAGGGTGAGCAAACACTCCCCAGTTCTGCACGCTTCCCGGGGGGGGCGGGGTTCAGATGGTCGGGGAGCCTGGGGGGGCAGGAAGATGGCTCCAAATCAGACCCTCCCACTCCATCCCTCCTCTGCTGCGGACTTGCCCTGAATCCTGGTGAGCTTTGTAACCTTCCTGAGCGCTGCGCTCCTCACCCCTGAAACCCGGTGGCTCCCTTCCTGGGGCTGAAGATGAAATGCCTGGCACATAGGTAGGTACCCAGAGAAAATTGGCTCGGACTCTCTCCGCAGGGACATGGGCTGCCTCCGAGCTCAGACCCCATCAAGCATTCAGGCCCTTCTGGAACAAAGCAGAAGTCGAATTAACAGCTCACCTTCCATCAAAATCGTCTGCATTCGGTGGGATTCAGCGTTTCCTCGGTCATTCAGACTACTGGGGTCTCGTGCCCAGCAGGAGCATCTGAAGGAAACTCAAGGGTACTCACGGGAATGCTTTCAGGGCTCACACTTGGACCTCGGATCCTCGGGAAGGTCCGTTGTCCTGAGCCAGTAGTTCCATCAGAGGGACGGAGGGGGGCCCTGCCGCCTGGCGGCTCCGAGCGCTCCCCAGGAGTCAGGTCCCCGTGTCTGGGTCCCCACAGCTCGCTGAGCCCCGAGCTCACGCTGCTCTTCCCTGGTCCTCTCCCGCTACCCCAGCTCATTCCAGGAGGCCACTACGCCCCCCCATTAGAAGCAGCTGTTTTATATCTGATTGACTCCCTTTTGAGCAAATCCTCCAGAATCAAGTTGCTTGAAGGGTAATTGTTTCCGACAAATATCTTGTTTCTTTCTCTCCACAGCTGTGGTTCTTCATTTGCTAGAATACCATCTATCGACTGGCGTATTTATGGCCTGACTTTTTCTCTCCTCTTATTGTGGCTCTGCGTTGTTTGGTTCTCTTAGTTTTCGGGGGGTGGGTGGTTCTCTTTAGGTTTAGGGGGGAGGTTTTGTGGGTTTTTTTTGCTTTATTGTATTCCTAACAAATAGTCTAAGAAATTTTTGTTTTTAAATTATTTATCTATTTATTTTTTAATGTAGGCTCCGTTGCCAGCATGGAGCCTGAGGTGGGGCTCGAACTCACGATCCTGAGATCATGACGTGAGCTGAGGTCAAGGGTCCGACGCTTTACTGATTGAGCCACCCAGGAGCCTCAGCTTTTAAATTAGTTTAAAGTGAAACAACTCAGTAAAACATCCTAAAACATTGACATGAGTGCATTCACTGACGAAAATCTATGTTTCGAAGAGCAGCTCCTCCGTCTCAAACATTCGAAGGTCACCTGTGAAGACTCGGGAACTGTGTGCCGTCCATTCAGCAGAATCCGGGGCACACGTTTCAAATTGCTCGTATTCAGTCCACCACGGAAACCGCCTAGGAGGCAGCTGTTGTCCTCCTCCGAAGACGTTTAGGGACAGACTTTCTGTCATCTAACCCGAGTCAAGACGGCTCCCCTCTGCATCCCCCGATTCTGAACATCCTCGTGGGGGAACAGCGCCCTACGAAGGGAAGGGTCCCCCACGTGGGGCCAACAGAACCAGGAGGAGGCCTCCATCAGCTGAGGCATGAATGGGGTCGGGGGCAGCGGGAAGAGCACCGGCGATCTTCCCGAACACCGGTAACTGCGGATCGCCACGGCTCTGTGGGGGTCGTTCGGGAGATGCCAAATCATCAGCCCCTCAGCTACAGTCCCATCTGAGAGAAGCTGTCCCCGTTCGGCCCCGAAGTTCCCCCCATCCCACATAACGCTGGGCCTCACACTCACCCTAGGTGGTGGGACCTACGGTTCAGAAAACAGTACCCGCGTGAGTGGGAGTGAGTCTCGGAGACTGAGGGACAGTCGTGTGAGCCAGGACCCAGCCCCATGCCACTAGGTGCCACTCACCGTTGACCGTCAGCACACTTGGTGCGTCCCCCTCTCAGTCATAAACCCAGCGAAGTCCAGCCTGTGCCTGTCTTGCTCCATGTTTGTTCCCAGGATCAGCTCCACGCCTGGAACAAAGGGCTTCCAGAAGAGACGATGAGTGAGCTTTGGGTTGAGAAAGGAGCAGACCAGGTCAACGAGGTGAATTATGGCCCAATGGCCCATGGCCCATGTAGCATTTATCACTACAGTTCTAGGGAACATGGAAGCAAACATTAAAGGCAAAACAAAACAAAACCACTTTTAACACTAGAACATAATGTGTTCAAGACATGTGATTATTAAAACTAGTGATGCGATTATTAAATTGCGAACTCATGTTTTAAACAAGAGGTTCTTTCCCCATGCTGTCGCCAAGGAGCCGTCGGGATTCATGCGGGGCACCCTGACACATCTAGGTTTTGATCTTGAACACTAGTCTTCCGTAAGAGGAATCAGAGCTCCTCGAAGAGGAATTGATTTGATGTCCAGGGAAGAATGAAGTCAAAATGATGCAGAAAGTGAGAATCCTTTCTTAAAGGATTTTTTGGGGGGTTTTTTTTGCCAGAAAGTGAGAATCTTTTCGAAAAATGTTTGGAAATAGTATCAAAAGGACCAAAAAAAAAAACCCCAAAAAACAAAAAGCCAACCCAAGTGGCTCCCGCTGGGCCCTGTGACACCGCCCCATCACCACATGATAATTACAGGTAATAAGAACTAGTCAATTCAATGAAAAACCACCGGCCCAAGATGACACTTAAAATGGGGAGAGCTGACATGAAGTCTTCAAAGCCCCCTGTGAAAGACTGCTGAGGTATGGAAGATGTGTGGCCCCAGATGGCAACCCCACAGACTACTTGCTGGTTAGCAGCAGAAACCACAATTACACACTGTGGGAACCTAACAAGTCCCCCTGTAACCCAGCGATCAAACCTGTCGTCACCAGCATCATGAGAAGTACACGGCCTCTCTACCTGCCGCCAGAGGTCAGCCCCTCTCATTCAGACTTCCCAGTTATGAACCAGTATATTCCCTTTATTGTTTAACCCAACTGGAGTTGATTTTTAGTGTGAATCAGATAAGAAACAGCGTGTAACTGAGCAGCCAAAACACAACTGGAGAAAGCTCACCCTCCCATCTTCCTGGTCGGTGAGGAGACTCTGAGAACCTCCATCTCCCAGGACCATGATCACAATCTGCCTGAGGGAGCTGGGTGGTCTGCACCGGGAGCAAACATGGGGTTACTTCTCCTGTCGGCTTTTCCCACAAAGATAGGAAACCAGTTGGAGTGCCGCCATTTTGGTCCAAGGCAGCATCGCCCAGGAAGGGATACTGTTGGCCGTTGGGTCTTCCTTTTGTCTTGGGTGATCTTCCAGGCAGGTTTCCCATTCTTTGAAATCTCTCAGGGATTCGTCTGGGATCTCAGCTTCTAAATTCTCAGTACATCCTTTTCCACCTCCCCTTGACTGCAAGGAGTCCCCTCACTTGTCAAACCTTAAAATGGCCAGCACAGAGTCATGTATCATTTGGAATGGAATGATTTGCGGGACCAGTGGCATTTTTCATCATCTTGGGAACACAGGTGATGAATTCCACTGGACTTCCATTGCAACCATTGGCGGAAATCATGGCATCGCATATCTCAACGATGACAAAATTTTACCTGCTAAGAGGGAGTGAGGAGGTTATTTCATGAATCTCCAAACCTGAATCCTGGTGTGAAATACTAGATTGACTGAGACCAGATGGGCAGGCCAGCCCCACGGTTTTCTCCACTGGTCACTTGGCGCACCTCTCTGTCTTATAGGGGAGCTCCTCGATCAGCGTTCCTCAAAAGCTCAGTTTTAACAAAGATTTCTTTCCACAACCTCCACAGTATCCAAGGGATGGAGACACGCATGTCAAATATTTTAAGCCGTTTGCAGGAGTGTGGCTCTTTCCCAGTGCTAACCCAGCAGAGTGAGGCTGTGGATGGCAAAATTACCCGTTGCACACAGCCGTTCGGCGCTTGTCTGTCACCCGCGTGAGACACAGTGGAGGGGAGGGCCGGCTGATTGAGCTGCTCAATGGATGCATCCAAAAATACGGCTCAGAATTAGTATTTATTTTCCGTAGCAAAGAACAACTGCACTATCTCCTACTGGGAAATTTACTACGCCTTCAATCTGCTTAACCAATAATACCTTCCGGGCTCTTGAAAATTATATTCACTTAAAGATCAAGCAGCCATTTTCATCCGTCCTGACGGGAAAATGTAAATGTCAACTGAGTCTACAAAGCTGAGGTTCAGTCAGTGACTCGCTGGAATAATCATAGCACAACCACAGCCACTGAGGCTCGCGCTTGACTTTGTTCTGGCCATGCCCACACGCGGGAAGCCATTCCTGGGCAGCCTCTGTTCTTCCCTCGATGTCCAGTCTTGCTCATCTCCATGAATTTCCTCCCAGATGCACATCTGCCCTGACCTCCCTCCCCCCGGAGAACCTCATGGCAGGTGGCTCAATGGGCCCTCCTTCCCACCTCTCCCAAATCCGTGTCCTCGTCGTGTGGCCTTTCAGCTCCTCTCCCTAACAAGGAGGCTCCACGCAAGCCGCGAGGCTGCATGGGTGGGCAGGTGGTCTGCCCTGGAAATGGGGACGTGGGCAGGGGGGACACTCTGCCACGGCCAGCCTAGGACAGCAGTTTAAAGCTGCCAAGCAAAGCCCAGGGGGGACCCGCAAACCCGCGCAGTCCCCGCACAGACACATGAGAAATAAATGCTTATTTTATAGGCAGCTGGGATTTTGTGGTTTAATGTAGCAACTCCTGAGTATACAACCTCCTAGGGCATTTCTTCATGCAGCAAAATGAGTGTGGCCGGCATGAAACTCAGCCAACTGATACATACAGTTAACATCAAATTTTCTTCATTTATGTGAAACAGCCTCATCCGCGGACTCCACTGCACTAGGCGGGGAGAAAGTCAGCCTCAACCTGTTAAACTGAGAGCACCTCCTTTCCCCTGCGGAGGTAGCTACGTTCTACAGGTTGACACAGGACAGAGAGAAGACAAGGGTCCCCGTGCTTCTGGATGCCGTAGCGACAGCCTGCTCCCGAGATGTCCCTCATCACGGCCCCTGAGGCCACCTAGAGACACCCCCCAACCCCGCAAACAGCCACGCCTCACCTGGGCTGCCCTTTCGTTCCAGCCATGGGCTAGGACCCCGCAGAGCCCCCTTGGACCTCTTCTCACTCCCAGAGCGCCTGCATTCTTCCTAAGCTTTGCCCAGAAGAAAGACATTGTTTCTCTCTATCCTGAGACCCAACAATCTTCTCCGGGCTTGGCTTCCTTTCCTGGTTTAGGTTCAGGAAGCAGGGTCCATCCACGGTGCCCACTAATGACTGTCCCCTCAGACTATCCACCTCCCCACCCGAGGGTGCCTGTCTCATCTGAGGACAGCAGAGTCTGTCCTTGGATCCCCCCCCAAATTTACTAACTATTCCCAAGTCTTCTGTGCGCCTAGAATTCTGAAATTCAAAAGCTGGGAAGAGACTCCATGTTTCTGTACATTCTGATGTCCTTTTTTTTTTTCCTTCTGATGAAGAATCACAGACAGCCTTTCTAAGCGCCTGTTGACTTCAAGGCAGTTCCACGTTTTGGAGAAGGGTGACAGCCTCCGTACATATCTGTTTGCTGGTTCAGAGCTCACGGTTCAGTTCCACAACAAGAAGACACGTAAGAAGCAATTAATTAGCACAAAAAGACTTTAGTTATTTGGCTAGATTTCATGTGTTCGAAACACTATGTACAGGTGTGGGCAATCTGAAAGGGACCTGGGAGCTTCTGAAAATACCACCCGAAGAACGGAATCAGCATCTCCAGGAACGGGCCCACGTACAAGGAGGTTTTTGAAAGCTGCTCCGGGGAGTAGTGTTGAGAAGCACCTAGTGTGCCCCAAGGACTCCCAGCTTCGCAAGACCTCTCGTTTCCCTCCAGGAAGCCGCAGCGCACTTCCTGCTCTGCATTCGTTAGCCAGGATCCCCGTAAAGGAGAAAGGGGGATGCGTGGCCCGCTCAGTCCTCCCCCTCCGGGGCCCTGACACATGATAAGAAGAGTTCGCAAAATGACAGTCCCCAGCTGGAGCCAAATAAAGCAAATAACAAATCCCAGGTTCTGGGAAAACGCGCACCGTGACTGCAGTCTGCTTCTGGGCTGTGTGAGCGCGGAGTCACGTCCGTACAACCTGAGAGAGTGTCCCAGGTCTCGAAACATCCACAAGAGCCATCTCTCTTCATTTCTTGCTGGAGAGCACTCAGTCCCTCGCCCTGGTGAGCACCTGGTGGGACTCCGAGCCGTTTCCAACAGACGCTTAAGGAACACTTGCCGACGGGTATAAAATGGGTAATACGTGGCAAGTTCTCTTGTCAACAGACCTAGTTTCAATCCTGATCCCACATGTACACACAGTTATGTGGCGGGGACTGACGGGGACTTGGAGGGGCTCCCCAGCGTGGGGCTCTGCAAACACCCCAGTGCTCGGATGCCACCCACACCAGTGAAGTCGAGATACCTCAAGGCACAGGTATTTGTTTGGAAATACTCCATGGGGCGCCTGGGGGGCTCAGTGGGTTAAAGCCTCCGCCTTCGGCTCAGGTCATGATCTCAGGGCCCGGGGATCGAGCCCCGCATCAGGCTCTCTACTCAGTGGGGAGCCTGCTTCCCCCTCTCTCCCTACTTCTGCCTACTTGTGATCTCTCTGTCAAATAAATAAATAAAATCTTTAAAAAAAAGAAAGAAACAAATACTCCAAGTGGTTTCGGCAAGCAGCTGAAAGGGGCACAAGGGCTAATTTTGGAGCTACAGGTGTGGGGATATTAAATAACAATGGATTTCTTTATTTTATTTTATTTTATTTATTTGAGGCAGGGGAGGGAAGGCTAGAAGGAGAGGAAGAGAATCTCTAGCGGACTCCCCACGGAGCAGGGAGCCCGACACAGGGCTCAATCTCATGACCCTGAGACCAAGACCAGGCTGAAACCAAGACTCAGATGCTTAACGGACTGAGCCACTGAAGTGCCCCTGAGTAACAGTGGATTTCACTCAATCATTTGACGACTCTGGAGAAAGCCGCGTTCAGTATCGGTAAGTCCTGTCCATGTGCTCCTTGGACATGTGGAACCCGACTCAAGCCTGGAAGCTCAGTGACATCTTCTCCGTGCTTCCCTGGCTCGCTGAGGCTCCTAGTGACTCTCTGACTCACAGACTGGAAGAGGCAAGACCGATCAAGCCTCGGTCTGTCTGGCTCCAAAGACGTTATTATACACACGTCTTTGCAGAATTAAAAAAAAAAAAAAAAACGATCTAATGGCATAACTCACAGGAGTGTGAGATGCACCGTATGGCCCGGAGAAGTAAGGAAGGTTTCACAGAGGAGACATATTGGAGGTGAATCTTGATGATGGAACCTCGGGGACAGGGGACATATTTTTAAAGCAGAAAGACCAGAAAGCAAAATGTAAGTGTTAGGACTTGGTAGGGTTGGAATGTAGAGGGTGGGTCCTAGCAAGGGGTGGGACGAGTGAGTCTACCTAAGTGCCCCTGGGACACGTCAGGGACTGGCATTTACCCAGAGGTGAAGTGGTGCCAAAGGAAGATTTTATTAAAAGGGGTTGTTTGAGGATTTGCCAGAGAAACAGAGTCAAGGGTGTCTATCCACATAGAAAGAGATTGAGAGCAGGTGGGCCTGAGACCCAGGAGAGGCAGGGGGGCACATGAGGCCACCCGCTGGAGAATTTTTCTCTTACTTGAGAGGCGGTCACTCTTTTTGTTCTTCATGGACCTTCAACTGGCTAGGTGAGGCCCACCCACATTAGGGGGAGCAAAGAGATTTACTCCACCAACTAAAATGTTAGCTCTTCCAAAAGCAACCTCACAGAAACACCCAGAAAAAAATGTTTGAGCAAAAATCTGGGCACCTATGGCCCATTAAGGTGACACATAAAATTAACCTTCGGGCGCCTGGGTGGCTCAGTTGGTTGGGCAACTGCCTTCGGCTCAGGTCATGATCCTGGAGTTCTGGGATCGAGTCCCGCATCGGGTTCCCTGCTCTGAGGGGAACCTGCTTCTCCCTCTGACCTCCCCTCTCATTCTCTCTCTCTGTCTCAATTAAATAAAATAAATCTTTAAAAAAAAATTAACCTTCACACTGGTGTTCTGATCAGATCTTCATTTTGGCAAGAAGTTTCTGGATGCAGTTATAGAATGGACTTGGGAAAGATGGTCTATAGATATCCACAAAAGGATATTTATAATATGAGTGTATTGTGTAAAGAATCACAAAACAGCAAGTGTTCCAGATCCCAGCAACAGTTTAAGGGGAAAAAAAAACCTATTTACTTCGAAGACAATGGAAACCCCCCTCCATTCTCCCAGGTCCCCCGACCAGCACCCTCTCCCTCAGCTCTGTCCCCTCAGAAGTAACCACCAACTTGTTCTCTTGCTTACTTGCGTAAGTATTCCTATCTCCAAGCAATATTGTCATCTTTCTCACGTTTTCAGTTTTCCACATTTTAAACATCATAGAAACCAAAGACACCATATGTATTTTTCTATAGCATGGAACTTCACTGAACATTGTATTCCCGGGCTCTATCTATTTGATTGCCTGCAGCTGTAAGTCTTCCTTTTCAATGCCCTGTGATATTGCCGTGTGATATTCCATTCGAGGAGCATACCGCACATTGTTTCTTCATTCCACTCTTACTGGATTTGGGTGGTTTTCACCTTTTTCCCCCACATTACACACAACACCTCTGACCATGCCCGTCTATACCTCCAGCTACTGTGGGTGGAGAGCTTCTCAGGGACAAACACCTGCGAGGGGTCTTCTGGGGCCAAGGGAGCTGGAGATCCCCAAAGTTGCTAGATAATACCAACTACTTTCCCGGGGCTTTAGTGCTAGTTTATGCCGCCTCCCCCAACTGTCACGTCGCTGCTCGCTGTCGGAGACTTTGTCCCTACTGGAGTCTTTGTCCGATGGGTTGTAGTTCACAACCCCCAACGCTTGCCTTGTAATTATTGGCCCTTCAGAATTCCTCTCTTGTAACGTCTTTTCAAGTTATGGTGTGCGTTTTTTATTAGATTACCTTTATTCTATTGAAAACCATGTTGTGGGAGTTATTTACATATTTTAAATACTTAAGCTTTCAGTTTGATGTGTTGCAAATACTGTCTCCCGCATCGAGGCTGTTTGAGGGGTTTTGTTATGATCGGGTTTCCCGACACCTTCCACATCCCAGTCCACAAGGGAAACCGGATCACCCAGGTGCCCATGTGTGTCCCTGGGCGTGCCACGTTCAATAGTCATAGACACATAGTCTTTTCCAGGACACTGAACATATATATACAAAGTGACCACATACTGAGCCATAAACTCAGTTGAGATACTTCACCTTGCAATAGGTTGAGGGCACATCGTTAATGTATTTCAAAGGATGAGTAGTCTACAGATTAAATTATCTGTAATGAAAATGGAAATCGGTAATTTTTAAAAGATAACTAAAGATTCCAGATACTTACATATTTTTAAAAACATATAATTCACTGATGGGATGAAGAGTAACTCATGCTAAAAATTAAAAAGCATTTTCAAACTGAGTGGTGACAAGAATCCTACACGTCAAAACTGGTGAGCTGCAACACAGCAACATTTAGAGGAAAATCTGTAGCCTTAAATTGTCACGCTAGAAGAGAAGGCGGGTTGAAAATAAATGAACTATCACGCACATTATCAAAAGATTACAGATTCAAGCAAAATTCAGTAGCGGGAAGGAAGAAAGAACACATATAAGAGCAGAAATTGATGAAATAAATAAAATAGGAAACTATCATATAGCAGAAAGAATTAGCATGAGAAGAAATAATATATACAAAAGGTTTGAAAACAAACAAAACTATCAATAATTGTGAATAGAACTTCCAGATAAATTATTTGAAATAATAAGTGTATTAAGAGATCCAGAAAAAAATATACCTCTACAAAATTAATATCATATCACTATACCAGCAGCAAACAGAAATGAAAATCAAAAGCACATTAATTACAAAGACACCCAAATGCTAAAACCCAGGAATAATCTAACAAGAGCTCTGCAACACCTAGGTGAGATAAAATTATTAAATTTTACCGATGCACAAAGAAAAGTCAGGTAAATAAGAAGACATAGGATATCAATGGGTCTGAAGATTCACTATTTTAAAATACATCAATTCCCTCCAGACCGATGGATAGATTCAGGCCAATTGTAGCAATTCCAATTGTGCGTATATATATTCCCGATATAGCAAAAGTGTGTGTATCACATGACAAGATCCTTTACCATTTCAACAGTCATACAAAAGGACAAGAACCAACGCATGGGGAAGAAGTGAGGAGGGACAGCATTTCCTACAATAATAAAGGGCACCAAGAATCATCCAGTAAACCTATGAAACAGGAGAGAACCAGAAGCAGATGTCCGGGGAAGCATCGTCCATGGCCAAGTTAGCTTGGCGGAATGGAAGAGGGGAGGGCGATGCAGTTCTCAATAAATGAAGAACAGTTGGGTTTTCCAGAAAAAAAAATTATCTGTGTAACTCACATCCTGTGCAACAACCCATTCGATGTGCATTAAGAAAATAAATGTGAGGGGCACCAGGGTGGCTCAGTCGGCTCGTGTCCAGCTCTCGGTTTCCATTCAGGTCGTGGTCTCAGGGTTGTGAGATCGAGCCCTGTTTCAGGCTCCACGCTCATCGGGGAGTCTGCTTGAGATTCTCTCTCTCTCCCCCTCGCGGTGTCCCCCAATGCGCACTCTCTCTCTCTCTCAAATAAATCTTTTTTTTAAGAAGTAAATGTGAGAGGCACTTCCTTTTATAGATTGTAGGAAATTATGGAGGAGACTAGGTACAGGCACTGTAGATAAGTCAATTAATTGCCTATCTAATTGTCATAAACTCATGAGCTACCCCCCTTCTCCTTCTGATTGCTCGAAGACCGTGTCTTATTTTTAGCTTCCTGCAGTTTCACCAAAATGTGTCTAGATGTGTGTTTGTTTGGGGCAGGCAGGTTATTTATTTGTCTGTTTGTTTACACATATTCCGCTTAAGATTAATTGCTTCATCTATGGGCATTCCCTATGATATCTGTTGATGGTGAGATTATTTCCTTTTGCTTCTGCCGGTTTCCAAGAACATTATGGACTAGGACGGCTTTAAACTGTTTCAGGGTTTTCGTACTGGGTCGTTATGCAAATTCAGGCCACACCTCTGAATTCTCAGGTTATCAATTTCAGGGTAGATCTTCAGTCTCAAATCTGCCTCGAGGTCTGAGAGGACGTTGTCCGTGCAGCCCCTGAGGCTGGATTTGCTTCCACTTCCCCTTATATTGGGGAGCAGCCCTTGGGGAGGCCTGCGTTAAGGGGGACGAACCCCTGGCCGACTTGGTACCTTGGACAGATAATGAGCTTCACTTAGTCTCCTTGCACCTGCAGGCTCTGAAGACCAAGCTCAGACACCCTTGGCTGTCAGATGTCCTCAAGGGAGAACCAGCTTCCCCACTCGGATCACCTCTCGGACTTCCCAGTAACAATCAATTGCGAGCCTCCAAGTATAATTTACTCTCTTGCCAGCACATTGTGCATTTTAAAGGTGTCTTTTTTTTTTTAATCCAGCATTTTTGGTTAATGTCAGTGGGGAAGGTTGTCATATCTCTCCCACCACTCTGCCAGAAGGCATTCTTTTTAAGAGTTGCATAAAATTCCACATTATAAGTGTCCCACTTTTTAATCATTAACGGACGGAGAGTCAGGTTCTGAATTTTTTTGTTTGTTTCTGATGCAGAAAGGCTTTAAGCATGCAACTTTATGAGTGTTCTCTCATCTCTGCAGGACGGGATCAAAGTATCAGGATGGCTATGTCCGTGTGTGTGTGTGTGTGTGTGTGTGTGTGTGTTTATAGATACAGAGATGGGTGGATTAACTAACACTGACATTATCTCCTACTGGAAGCACTTGCCCCTTCTTTTTTCCCCTGACTTTTTTTTTTTTTTTAAAGATTTTATTTATTCATTCATCAGGAAAGAGAGAGAGTGAGAGAGAGAGAGAGAGCAGGTCAGAGTGAGAAGCAGACTCCCCATGGAGCCGGGAGCCCGATGTGGGACTCGATCCCGGGACTCCGGGATCACGACCTGAGCCGAAGGCAGTCGCCCAACCAACTGCGCCACCCAGGGGCCCCTTCCCCTGACTTTTTATTTTGAAAAATAAATAGTTGCAAAACCAGTACAATGAGCTTGTGTGGGTGGACCACATACTTTCAGTATACACTGTTTTATTGAAACATTTGAATCAAGCAGCCGTCAGGACGTTACTTTAAGATCTGTGTGTGTTTCCTAAAACAGCAACATTCTGCTATGCAACTACGTAACTAGGGTATTGTTCTCATACACAGGAAGTGCAACGTTGCTATAGTTTTATTGTCTAAAATACTGTTCGCATTCATATTTCTCCAATTGTCTAATACATCTTTTATGGCTGTTTATGTTTATGACTGTATTTTTTAATCCAGAAAAAAAATCCAGAATCCATTACGGATCACAAATTGCCTTTAGTTGCAAAATTCCCTTTATCCCTTTTTCATCTAGAATGGTTCCCCTGACTTTATTTTTATTTTTGTCTCTCATGGCACTGATCTTTTTGATGAGTCCAGGGAAGTCATTTTGCAGAGAACTTTCCTCGAGTGTATGTACCTGATCATCCCTCCATGGTTGGTTTCAGGATAATCACTTCTGGTCAGAATAGTCCGCAGGAAAAGTTGCCTTCCTGGTACATCACATCAGGGGCGCACGGAGTCACTTCTTCCCATCATTCATCATATTGAGTTTGGGATTTGGTTAAGATGTGTCTGTCAGTTTCCCTCTTGTGAAGTTATCATTTGCCCATGGAGATAAACAAGCACTTTAGGGTCCTAGACTTAGAGACAATATGGACACTTTACCCGCAGCCCTTCGTCCCGTGATTTCAGCAGCTGGTGATGATTCTCGCCCAACTCAGTCGTTATCACAGTGACTGTAAAGGGATGATTCCCTATTTCATTCCTCTACATTTAGTCAGTGACATTTCTCTGTAAAGAAGAGCTTTCTCGTGTCCTCTAACTTGGAAAACATCCATTCATTCCTTCATTTATATGAGTATGGATTCATAGGTTCTTGTTTTTTCTCTTATTTGTTGTGTTGAAGCCCGTTCCCGACGTTTCTATTTTGATGTTGAGGTTTCCCTGGGCCAAGCCAGTGGGAGCCCTCAAGCCACGGGGCCTCTTTTGCTCCCCCTCCAGCAATGATGCTTAGCGTGGGCACGAGAGGATATGCCACCTCCTCCTTCTGGCCCAGCCCTCCGGTCCACAGGGTCCCACGAGGCGGGTTCTCTTTGGCGGAATGTGCTCCGGAAGCCAACAGCCTGCCCGTACTCTCTGAACTCTCTGCGCCCTTGACTTCCAGCCACGTTCCCTCGTTCCCCTTCCTCTGCTCCTGCCTCTGGGCTTCCCTTGAATGCATCTCTCTGACGCTGGTCCTTGCATTAACCAACGCAATTCTCTTGCAGTGTCTGCAGTGACGACTTCGCTCACACCCCAGGCTTCAGTGGTCGTTCATCCTCCGTCACTTCTGCGCCACCTCCCCCGTGCCAGCCTGCCTCCCACGCTCCGCCTGCCATTCCCCACCGCAGACCTTGCCACCAACCCAGTGCCCTGCAGGCATTTCAAACCCACTCGCTTCACTTCCACTTAAAGATGGCAGCACCACCCGCCTCCCAGACTCAAGCATGCAACCTTCTTCCTCAGTCACCCAATTTCTCCGGCCACCAAATTCAGCCGAATTGACCCCAGAGATGCCTTGCACACTGCATTCTCCCCTCCGCCCTCACTGCTGGGTAAATACCAACTCTCACGGAGCTGTCTCGCACTCTGCAACTCTTCCCACTCGTCTGACCTCTTACGCCGGAATTACTCCCCAAAGCGGATGAGGTGGCTGTGCGGCATGCATTTCTCAGCAAGTCCCCTCCTCCTTCCTAGGGAAAACCCCATGCTTATCAGCACACAGAGACCCCAGCCTCCTGGCTGCGTTCTCTCTAACGAGACTAGCAAAGGTGTGATGCAGGGCTTTGGTGAAAGCCGGCGCCCCGAGTGCCTTCCTTCTCCTCCAGCCTCCGGCTCAGTCTGAGGGCTGCTGCTCCAGCGTCATCCTGGGGCATGACCCTGGGCCGGGGTGACGGGCAGAAAGGTGGGAGCCAGAACCCCAGATGACCCTATGGAACTTCTGGCACCTGCACTTTCCGTACCCTTTCCTTCCATACCCTTTCCTACCACACCCTAGATTCCCCCCCTCCAAGCTTCTACCTGTGAGATACCAACTTTTATCTTTTTTTCAACCGCTGCCTCTGGGTCGGGGAGGGTATTTCTCTTCGTAGCAGCCAGCCGTAATCCCAGCTGACAGCATACAGTAGAGCAGGAAGCTCATCGCCTTGGGAATTAGCCTCCAACCGCCCTTAGAAGTAGCTGCAAGGTCTTCATCAAGTTACAT
>CM052811.1:119072695-119095208 GCA_028533885.1 Nasua narica
ACGTACAGGTGTACACGCAGGTGCAGGTGAATGTGCAGGCGTAGGTGCAGGTGCACGTACAGGTGTACACGCAGGTGCACGTTTAGCTGCAGGTGTAGGTGTGGCTACAGGTGCAGGCGCAGGCGCATGTATGGGCGTAGAGGTAGACAGGTATAGAAATAGACGTAGATGCGGGACGCCTGGGGGGCTCAGTTGGTTGAGCGGCTGCCTTCGGCTCGGGTCATGGTCCCGGCGTCCTGGGATCGAGTCCCGCATCGGGCTCCTTGCTCCGCAGGGAGCCTGCTCCTCTCTCTGCCTCTGCCTGCCTCTCTGCCTGCTTGTGTTCTCTCTCTGTTAAAATAAATAAACAAAATCTTTTGAAAAAAAAGAAAAAAAAAGAAATAGACGTAGATGCAATCACAGTCCCAGGCATCTCAGGCAGAATCAGCACTTTGTTCACATCCCCGGTGTTTTTCACCTTCCTTCCTTACCTGGAACTTATCAGCGTCCCTAACAGGCCAGTAAGCACCTGCATCCTGAGGTCCAGCCACCTGGGGACACACGTGAAGCACTCAGTGGATATTCATAAACACACCAGTGAATTGGAAACTCTTCATGAACATATGTGTGTTTGGGGCCCTTAAGAAATGACTTCCACATGTCTAATTCCAAATGCATACACTCATACTTCCTTTATTTAGTCTAAGACAATTTTCTGAGATGGCACAAAAATCCCTCCTGAATTTGGGGATTGAGATTTTGAAAACAAACTCTTTTTTTCTCCATCTTCATTCCCTTCATGACTGAATGCATTTAATTCAGGACCCCTTGACCTTTCCATTTGGAAAATGACTCATCCTTTGGGACTATATCCTGTAGCAGTCCCCCTCCTGCTCCGCTTCAGAGTGACACTTCATGGATTCCCTGGGCCGTGCGGGCCAGCCCTGCAGACAGCTTCTATGTGTCAGGACCACCCTCTTCCTGGACACTAGGAAAGGGAAGAAGACAAAGGCTCGGGGCGGCTGGGTGGCTCAGTGGGTTAAAGCCTCTGCCTTTGGCTCAGGTCATGATCTCAGTGTCCTGGAATTGAGCCCCGCATCGGGCTCTCTGCTCAGCAGGGAGCCTGCTTCCCCCACTCTCTCTGCCTGCCTCTCTGCCTGCTTGTGATCTCTGTCTCTGTCAAATAAATAAATAAAATCTTAAAAAAAAAAAAGAAAAAGGCAAAGACCCAATGTATATAAGAGTAAAATGTGTTGGCCTTATGTAATGATTATAGGAAGGTTGTCAAGTTTAGAAAGAAGGAAGGAGGGAGGGAGAGAGAGAGGGAGGAAGGGAAGGGAAGGAAGGAAGGAAGGAAGGAAGGAAGGAAGGAAGGAAGGAAGGAAGGAGTAAAAAGAAACCTAGTTATTTTGAATGTCAGATAATCAAATGATTTTTTGGTATATGTATGTCTTATGTAATAAATAACTTTTTAGTATTATCTTTTCACAAATAGTATAAGAAACATATTAGAAAATCATCCATTGTTTATCTGAAGTCCAAAGTTAAGTGAGTGCTTTGTGATTATGGGGCAACTCGAGAACACTGCATTTTGCCTAAATTTCCTCTGCGGTGAAAAATGCTGTCTTGGACAACAGTATCCTACTTACTCCTCACAAAAGTCCACTGAGGTAGGCAGGGCAAATGTCATTAACAGCATTGAAATTAAGATATTTAACAAAAATCACAATATCCGGTGGTGAAACTTGAACCAAATTTTACCTTCCGGCTTCTATTTACCCATCGTGGCTTTACTGGTGGAATACAGGGCCCTTCCCACAGAAGGGGACTCACGCCTGTTTTCCTTAGCTTATTATCAGGGTACCTCGCGCAATCTGGAGTCCGGCTGCTTAGGTGAGACTGATCCCACACCCAGGCAGGGAGAAGCTGCAGAGCCCAACCCTCTGGCCATGTTTGCTCCTTGCACATACCTGAGGCAGACCCACGAGACACAATCACAGAACTTTGGCTGGAAATTAATTACTAGGGAAGAGGGCTCTCTTCTGCGTGGGCTCCAACTTGTTAAGCCATCATAAAGGAAAGAAAAAAGAGAGAGAGAGAACGTGAATCCTGAAAAGCAATTGGAGCGCCTGGATCGCCATGCCCAAAGTCTAATGGCCCTGGACTTCACACCTGCATATGAGTCGATGCATTTTCTTTTTCATTCATCCCAGGTTTAGTTGGATCTCTGCTGCTTGCCAACAAAGGTCTCAAACACCTACCTTCACAAGTACATTCCAGTCTTTTGAAATCTGTCCTGGACAGAAATCTGACAGTTTTTCATTGAGCCCTTGCTATATTCTGGCACTATGACAAGCAAAGAGACCCATCGTGGACCAGAGAAGCGTGGCCCCCGCTCTCACAAGGCTGATTTTAATGGCCAAACCCTCAACCTGCCGTGGGTACCCTATGCTGACCAGCTGCGCTCCTACCAGGTGTCGGAATCCGGAAGAACCAATCCTTCCGCACACCATGTGGCTCCCAAGGCGACTTTGGCCTTTGTGTCCTGTTTCTCTCAGTAATTCTCCCTTCGGAGAGTAGGGCACACAGCCACACGGTCGGTTAGAGAGAACCCTGCACCACCCATGGATCTGCCCATTCTCCAGCTGCCTACTCGATGAATAAACCGTCTTGTTAAAATGCATAAATGCCAGTACTAAGACCCCAGAAGGCAGTGACTCCTACCTATTCCCAAGATTTACATTCTGAGTGTGAAAGTCAATAAAAACTAATTAGATGTTTACCTCATTTCCTTGGTAATGACCCTTAGGTGGCACTGATTGTTGAACTGAATCCATATGTGGGCTCTACCTCTATTGGGGTCAGGGCTAATTTCTGCATACACCAAGAAACATCACTGCGGTTATTTATACCTGGGGCCGGTATGTTGTGTGCAGATGCTCATCAGCTCATTTCCATAGGAGGAGGAGCTGAAGCCAAGATTTTAGCGCACCGAGCAGGGAATTAGGTATGCAACAACCATTAACAATAATGAGAGTTATGCACCTAATTCCCAGCATCGTTTTAAAATTTGTTTTATTAAATAATGCTGTAATGTTATGGTAAGTAATTCAATGTTAAGTAACATTGACTTCAGCCTCATTAAATCATCTCCTTAACTATCATACTGGAAAACGAGTATCATTAAACAAATGTGGTTTGTCATTGGCCATGATGTAATTGTTGCGGAAGGTTCTGTGCAAAGGATTAATTAATAAACAAAGCGCCATATATATATATATATATATATATAGTGCCACTAAAGGGTGCAAAGTCAAAAGCGAATGGCTCTGAAAGACACCTTAGGAGAGAGAATTCATAACCCAAGTAAAGCAGAAAGTGGAGAAACCCATAACCGCTGTCCTTAGGTCTTTCTCCTTCGAGCCCACGGGAGGGACATGAACTCAGGGAGAAGCGTTACCTTGATGTGCTGTTGGGGAAAGAAGATGAAAGAAACAAGACTCTGGAGGTTTAGCAGTTGGCCCTCCATAGAAGAGCGCCAGGGAGTACCTTAACATTTCTGCCTTTCTGTGTCAGGACTCTCTATTTAATAGTGAAAGCCGCCCTCCCGTAAAGGGACACATTGAGATTTTTGTGTGCCTTTTGCTATGCTGTTCTCAGTGGTGGGTCTGCTGAAGAATTGACCCACATCCTGATGCCCAAGCCCATGAATGTGGGAGACTGCACAGCATTGGGAAATCAAGATTACAGATGCAATAGAGCTGGCGAATCAGCTGACCCTAAGATAAGGAGGTTGCCCTGGATTTTCTGGGTGGCCCCAGTGTCCTCACCATGATCTTGGAAGTGGAAGGAGGAGGCAGAAGGGGAGGTCGGAGTCAGAGAAAGAGAGTAAGGAGCGGAGGCCAACTCTCTGGGTACAGAGTGGATTCCCAGGCCCTCCCATGGACCAGCTCTCTCTCCTCCCCGGGCTTGATTCTGAGGAAGGTATTACTTGACTTTAGAGCTGAGGAAATGGGGACTTAGCTGGTTAAGTACAGGCTCAGAGCCCTTCTTAGCGAGAACCCTGAAGAACAGGGTGTGGACCCAAAGCCACTCCTGCCCACTGCCCTGCAGGGCCTCGAGTCCCGGACTGCAGGAAGCGGGTGTCCCTTAGAGGATCCCGTCCCTTAGAGGATCTGGTCCCTTAGAGCACCGGAGGATCAGTCTTCTGTACAGGAAACACCTCTCTCGACTTCTTTGCTTCTTGCATTATCCCTATTAATGGGTCTGACCAAAGAGACCTTGAATTTATACCAAAAAATCAATCTCTAGGGACCGAAAAATAAACACGAGGTCACTAGCGCTTTGCCAGGGTCATGGTTGTGAAGGGTTACTCATGATGTAAAGCTGAGAGGCTCTCTCGGTAGTTAAACCAGACCTTCCCAGGCGGACGGTGTGCAAGCCACTAATTACCCAGTGACCCAGAGCGTCCAGCTCACTGTGGGTCCTCGGCCACGTTGTGAGTATCTGTCTACTGGTGTGCATTCCACAACAATAGGCAACCGTAGTATTTACACAGGAGAAATCCTCCCCAGCATTGGCAATTATCCATTTTCTTACACCTGTGAAAGATAAAAGTGCAAGGATTCAAAGAGAAGATGAAAGGGCCTGACTGGGGGGTTAGCTCTCACCATCCGGTCGAGTCTTCTGCGCTGCTAGCACGGTTCTGTACCCGCTTTGCCCAATATGGGAGCCTCCAGTGAGGCCGCTGGGCACTGTCGATGTGGCTCAGGCAATGGGCCAACTGAATATTTAAGTTTAGTTCGTTCCAATAAACTTAAAGGTAAATACCCACATCTCATTGGTGGTTCTTGTCTTGGATGGGATTGAACTGAAGGAACATTTGTGAGTACGTCCATGGCAGGCCCGTCGCCATTGGCCTTGGAATGGCCAGCCGCATGGACAGGTACCTCCCAGCCTCCGGGATCTAGAAATATAACCCTTCCATGAAAAACTATGCTCACTCATCCATCATCCTGCCATCTTTTTCAAAAGACCTTTAGTCCACACGTCTTGTATCTATCTCTTTGGTTACGGTGCCTATCAAGTTACATTACACATCGTCCCTCAACTGAAATGTGTGCCCTGGGGGGGCCCACTCTTGGTGCTTTTTGATTACACATGCAGAATTAATAAAGGACTAATTATAGCCATCAATTAAAAATGGAGCTCATAACAGAAAATACCCTTGAACTTTTCGGAGTTAACGAAACCACACCTAGCCAGGAGAAGGATCTTCCTGGGGGCGCGGGCCAGACTCCTGGTGGGAGCGCGGGTTCTCACGACTCACTCTCAGAATCCGGTGGGGAAAGGGCCTCGCAGCCTAGCCCGTGGGCCCGACAAAGACCATTCGAGACTCACATTTTCCGACTTCCCTTCAGCACTCAGACGTCTCCAGATGCCTCAGAACTCCCAGACCATAATCCAGATTGAATGGCATTGTTAAATGAGGAAAACAAGATTTATAGATTTACTTGCCAGTTTCAGCGTTCTGGTCCTGGCACTAAGAACTGAATGTTTGACAGGTGTTATTTAGGATGCTGTCTGATTGGGCTTCCCGGGAAGCGACAGCCGCGGTCCCCCTCGCCCCCACCCCGCCCCTACCTATGGGACCGCTGGTGTCAGCCCCGCTCGCGGGTCCAGCTCACAGGAGAATCATTTCTATTCTCCTCGAGAGCCCAGATGCGCGTCCACACACTTGCTATGAAGTTACGCTGCTGATTGCTGGGGACTGGAGTCCCGTGGAAACGTGCGCTCTCCAGGCCGCCCGGCACCTGCGGCGTGGGCAGCTCTGACATATTCGCTCAGCGAGGCCATCTCTGCTCTTAAAGCCAGTTTAAAGGGCACGGGGTAAACACAGTGGCCTGTCTCACGGGCTCCCAGAGATGTCGCCAGGCAAGCAGGGACCTCTGCACAAGGACGCGAGGCCATGCCCTATGAATTGTGGGCAGAGTAAGTCAACACTCATCACTCCCAAGGGAAAACAATGAAACAAAATGAATTCTCCCTTACGTTTACACTGGTTCCCAATGTGTGTTCCTGGGCACACTGCCATAACCCCAGGGCCCTTTTTTCATGAGCCAACAGACAATGATTTCAACTACATTAAAGAAAAAATGGGGGGGCAGGCACAGTTTCAACCCTGGCTACATATTGGAATCACCTTGGAAATTTCGTTAAAAACTCCAATGCCCAGATCACACGATTTAGGTAACTAATACTTTCTGGGTGTGGGGTTGTGGGAATCAGGCTTTTTTTTTTCTTTTTTACCCTCCCCAGGGGGACTTTAACATGCAGCAGAATTGGACACCACTTCCTGGGGGTCTAGAAAGTTCCCAGTCAGAGGCGGCTGGAGGAGGAAATAAAGGAAGCCAAGGGGATCTCTCCGCGGAGATGAAGAGACACCACGGTCTCTGCCGCCCACGAGCCACGGGCTTGAAGGTCAGTGCTCCCAGAGAGTGGGTTGACTGTGCAGGGGGGCGGCCAGGCCCCCCAGCAGCCCTGCTCAGGGTAGAGAACGGAGGCAGCCGCCCTCCTCCTCCCAGCTCCCCGGAGGGGCAGGCGCTGGTTCCATTTCTGCCACTGCTCCTCGCGAGGGAAGGCGAGCTCCCCAGAAGGGAGCCCGAGGAAGGACCCAGGACAGCCCCAACCGCTGACTTCTCTGGATAGCCACGGGTGTGAGCTCTGGGGTGCAAATAATGGGTATTAGTCAAAAGTCTACAGGTAAGAAAGAAATGCAACCTTCCCAAATGAAGAACATGCTTCATTTTTTCCGAAACATTTTTGGTCACCATAAAGCCATTGTCCCCACCGTCTTGGTTTTTTTTTTTTTTTTTTTAATTTACTGGTTTAGTCATCTTTTTAAAATACATTCAGTACATCAGGCTGTTTTGCAACACTACTTCTATCTAAGCCCAGAACACACTGGTCACCAGAGGGAAATCTCCACACCCTGTAAGTGGTCACTGCCCATCCCCAGCCCCTGGCCATGACTGGTGCTTGTGTCTCTGTGGACCGGCCTGTCCCACCTGATTCCTAGCAAGGGAAGCCACGACACCTGGCCTTTGAGTCTGGCTTTCCCCCTGCAGCATCCTGTTTTCACGGTGCGTGCCCCGTGTAGCCGGTGGCCATGCCCCAGCCCTCGTATGGATAAACCAGTGCGGACTGTCACTCACCCATATTTTCTTTTTTTTTTTAAAGATTTTATTTATTTATTTGAGAGAGAGAGAGAGATCACAAGTAGGCAGAGAGGCAGGCAAAGAGAGAGGGGGAAGCAGGCTCCCCGTTGAGCAGAGAGCCCGATGTGGGGCTCGATCCCAGAACCCCGAGATCATGACCTGAACCAAAGGCAGAGGCTTTAACCCGCTGAGCCACCCAGGCGCCCCTCACCCATATTCTCTTAAGACGAGCATCTTGCTGGAGTTATGTGTGTGACACATGCAGATTTCCAAAGCGGGGATCAGGAAAACCGACCAAGCTCACTGCCCACGACTCTCTGCAGAGGCAGGGGCCCGTGTTCCCCTTGTTCCGGAAGCCGTGAGTGTCACGGACAGTTCCCTTGTGGTCAGCCGGCTGGCCTGGCGTCAGGGGGTCCTCGGCCCCACAGCACCTGGGAGTGAGCGAGGGCTAGTCTCCCAAGGAGCCCCTGGGCGGTGCCAGGAGAAAAAGCCGCAGGTGCGGCTCGGGCACAGGCGGAGACGCTCTGGGGATAGAAGCCCCTCCACTGGCGGCTCGGAGACCTCGAGGCTTTTGTCTAAGGCTGGTGGCCTGATATTTCGGGAAAGCACTGGCTTACTACGCCCCGGGTGCCAGACACTCTTTGGAGCTCCTCCCTGGCCTCGTCCAAGCCCTGTGGGGAAAGAGAGCGATGCATCTCCAGGCGGCCTGCACCAACGGCTGCGCACGTCAGGAGAGTCACCTCTGTCCGTGCTGCACAGAGACTCGGGGCGCACGGCGCTGGCGAGCTCCTGAAACGCGGCTGGCCGAACCCATCCGGGCTGGGAGGGGGCAGCTCAGGCCAGGTCAAAGCCTTTACGGGAGAAGAGGCACAGGAATGTCTACTTGACAGTATTTGTATCGATTATATGTTGCAATGATATTTTGTATATATATCATTAAAGTTAATTTCACCTATTGTTTCTTATTGTATCTGCTAAAAATTTTTAAATTTCACAGAGTTCGGGGCTGGGGGGTCTGGGTGGCTCATTCAGTGAGGCGTCTGCTTTTGGCTCAGGTCATGATCCCGGGGTCCTGGGATTGAGCCCTGCAATGGGCTCCCTGCCTTGTGGGGGTCTGCTTCTCCCTCTCCCTTTGCCCCTCCCTTCCCACTCGTATTCTCTCACATGTGCTCTCTCTTTCAAATAAATAAATAAAATCTTTTTTAAAAAATCTCCCTTGTGGCTTTTATTACATTTCAATGGGACAGCGCTGGTCTAAAAAGCGGATTATGCATATAAGGTAAGCACAGCGGCATATAGTTGCGAGTCCGGATTGGCTCTCAGCCTTCAGTCCCGCTGACTTTAATGCTTGCGAGCTATGCCTCCTGGGACAGGTCACTTAATTCCTCTGGGCCTCGTTTTCCTCCCCTCTAGATGGGATGATAATACTTACCGGGACTGTGGTGTGATGGGACAGTCCCTGTCTGCAGGCACCGAGCCCAGGGACCAGCACCTGCCCGTCGCTGCTCCTTCTGTGACACTCTCCTTCCTTCCAGGCGCAGAAAAGGTGTGCGGGAAAGGCAGAGAGAAACCAAAGCCGCACACTGTCCCTTCCCAGGGTCCCAGTTTGAATCTCTCCATCACCAGTAAACTACAAATCTCATTCATTCGATCACTATTTACAGAATGTGTGCCAGAGCCTGGCCCCACGCCAGAGCCCGGGAGAGCCGATCCCGGCAGGGCAGACGCGTCCCAGAGCATCCATCCATTTTCCCAGGGCCGCGGCCAGGACGGCGGCCATTCCTACCCAGGCTCCTTTGTCTCTTAAAGCTGTTGGGTGACCTTGTTTAACTTTGGAAGCCATGGCCTCAGATCTGGGTACAGCTAAGGTCAGGGTGGGATGTGGAGCCTTTCCTATGATGAGCTTTGGGGAAGACCGGAAATGAGTCCGGCTGACTTGGGTTCTAGTCCTCTTCACACTCCTGCTGTCTGAGCGCAGACACATCGCACCCCCACATCTCGGGCTGGCCGGGGAGGCTAATGAAGTTAATGAACTGACGAGGTGGCAGGAGTGAATGCATGTGTCCGTTCTGATCACCAACAAGTCCCTCACCCTAACACAAGCCTAACAGGAGCCTAGCACGAGCCTAGCACGAGCCTAGCACGAGCCTAGCACGAGCCTAACACGAGCCTAGCACGAGCCTAACACGAGCCTAGCACGAGCCTAGCGATTGAAGAAGTGCTAATATGCGAAAACAGGAAGCTGAATCGCTTTCATTCTTGCAAAGAATACCTTTTACCCTTTATTTCCTACAAACTGTTACGCTATTCGAGCTAAAACAACTCATTAAGGACAGTGTGTCCGTGTGTCTGCTTGTGTCCGTGCACGTGCGCCTGCGTCTGGGCGCAGGGGAGAGAGGATTCACTACTATGTGCATGTGTGAGTATGAGAGAGACAGGGTCCTTCTCTGTATCTCCCCTGCCTCTCTGGGCAGGCTCAGCCCTTCCTGCCGCCCTCCCGTCTTCCCGCTCCCGGCGTGACCGGGCACGGGGCCGCCGCGTGGGGAGTTCAGCATCACTGCTGGCGGGCCGAAGGCGTGGATCTCACAGGGAGGTGAAGGCCACCTGATGGGTCTCCCAGCTCGGCTCTGCGAACCACCTGGGCACCAGCCAGCCGGAAGCCACGCCCTGTGGGGGAAGCCACGCCCTGTGGGGGAAGCCACGCCCTGTGGGGGAAGCCACGCCCCGTGGGGAAGCCACGCCCCGTGCGGGAGGCCCAGGGATCTGCCTCTCCAGCAAAGGATTCACCATGGGCTCCTGCCCACCACTCGCAGGCCTTGCTGTTGACTTCTCAGGACACGCAGCAGTTTCTGTTTAAAAATCTATCTCACACATACTCAGAGCAAATTAAATCAGATCGAGCAGAAATTGCCTTAAAGAGAGTTAATATGGTGACTAACTTCCTGCTTCAAGTAGCCACGCGAACCGGCTCCCCCACACGAAACCTGCAGTCTGGGTCAGAGCAGGGAGCGAGCCATGGCCCCGGGGTCTTTGGGGAGCTGAGGACCCTGGGAAGTCCCACTCACCTAACAGTTCATGGTGGAGGTTAGCGGCTCGCCAAAGCAAGGCGAGAACAGCAAGAGACTTTGCAGGGGTGGGTGGGTGGGTCGGGATGTCGACTGCTCAGAAGGGGGAAATGTATACAGGGTTTGGGGAGCATTTGAAATGGAGGCAACTACAGTTCCAGCTAGAAATTGGAGGATGCTCAAAAGCCAGCGGGCGGGGGTGAAGGGCACGTTTGGCAACGTGGAAAGGAAGTGCAATTGCCGATGGGAAGGATGGTGTAGGGCGCCCCCGACAGCACAGGGAAGCCACGGCTGGGCTCTCGTGGTCGGCAGGATAATGACCCCGGTGCCGCCACCTCTTAGTGCCCCAAACCCGGAACACGCCACCTTCTGTGGCAAAAAGGACTCTGCTGCTGTGATTATGCTGATGAACTTTGAGAGTGGGAGAGGGGAGGTTTTCCTGGATGACCCAGGTTAGGCCAATTTAATCATGTGAGTCCTTAAAAGCAAGGAGCCTTTCCCAGCTATGGTCAGAGAGAGACATGCAAAGATGGGGGGCCTGTTGGAGACGCAGACCTGAGAAGACTTGACCCGCTGTTCCCGGCTTTGAGGATGGGACAAGGAGCAAGAATGGAGCAAGAATGGAGCAATGGCACCTCCAGGCGCTGGGAAAGGCACAAAAGGGACACTCCTCTGGTGTCTCCAAAGAGAACACAGCCCCGGGGAGCCCAGGGAGACCCAGTGCAGACTTCCCACCTCCAGAACTGGGCGGTGATACATTCCTTTTGTTTAAGCCACTAAGTCATGCTAATCTGCTACATTAGCCCCAGGGAGCTCTGGCTGCCCACATTTCCTCCAGAGCCCCAGGCTGCCCCTGCAAAGTGGGAGCCTCAGCATCTCCACCACACACAGGGTTTTAAGGGTTAAATACGGTCCCGCGTGGAGAAGGGCTTGCCTCCTGCTAGGACTCAAGTGCATCAGCCATGGTTGGAATCAAAAAAGGAAGGAGCCCTGTGCCACAAAATGCAAAATGTAGCGTTCGTAGGGATGGCACAGGATACAATTCATGATCATGTAGCGAGTAGGCTTGTTGCAGAGTGTTTCTAACCTTCACGGAGAGTCATTCCGCTTGTAAGTGGGTTGGATGATTTCCAGGGGCCTCTTGGCTCCTGCCCCCGCGGCTCTGTAAGCCTCGTGAGCCCCCCGATGCTGCACCCGGGTTGAACCCTGGGGAGACACAACTCGCTGGGCTGCGTGCAGTTCACTGGCCGGGGCTCGGCTGATGGAGGAGACACTAAGTACAAAGAGGAACCAAATGAGAAAACGGTGTTGGGCCTCTGATCCAGCTTCGCCTTCCCAGTCCCCTGACGATGCCGGAAATCGTGGCATTGTTCTCTAACACCAACGGGAAAGATGCTTCATTCCCACGCGCCTGAGCTTTCAGAAAGGTGAACTGTTCTATTTTCTTCTTACTTCCCAGAGAGAAAACCAAAGGCTTTTTACTCATGCCGCACAATCTCAACACGTTATTTGCCCTTCACTGGTTCTGCAAGTAAATTCCTGCCTCTTTTCAGATTCCCCGCAACCCCCTGCTTTGTGCATCTTTTTTTCCTTTGGGAGTGCATTCCCCGCCCTCCTTGCTTGCCTGGCCAGAGAAGGACCAGATCAGTCACTGCGGGTCCCATTCGAGAGCCTGAACCTCTCATCCCCAACCCCCCAGGTGTGGCTGCCCCTCTGAGCCCCACCAGCGGCGGGAAGCCGAGCTGCACACAGCGCCACTTAGTGGCGGTGAGCCACAGGCGAGCCCTGCTGGGAGGCTGCAAGAGCTTGGGGCACCGGAAACCCAGGGTTTTACAAAAGCCACCTTTTCACTCTGTGCCTAGAGCTCTCCGTGGATCTGAGCGCTATGCTGGAATTTGCAGACAGTAGCCAACTATGAGTGAAAGGGAATCAAAGCTGCATACGAGCATATCAGTGAATTCAATGGAACCATACGACGTGGTGAAATGATCTGGCGTTAACCCTAATATTTGTGTATGGAGAGCTGGGGACAAAAATGAGATCTGTCTAATCATGGCCTATCTATCTTCTATCCACCTACCTATCGTCTACCATCTGTCTATCTACCTCTATCTGTATTCACACGTACACACGTTTCGTGGAAATACGGATTCTGTATTTCAGAACTATACTCTCCTGAACTTAAAGAGAAAACACGGGACACCGAATCCCAAAGTAGATATTGTACCGAGAGCCTAGTTACGTGAATTTCTCCATTTAGGATGCTTTTGCCGCGTGTGTGCTGAGAGCCTGAATGTCTGAGGACAAGCCGAGGCGCTGGAGAGGATGGGAACACAGGGCGTCCCTTTGCTGTGGGGACAGGGACTCAGTCGCTTCAGAGCCAGCTGCCCCAGTACGTGGTGGCCCGAAGGACCTGGAAGTGGTCAGTTGTGAGTGTGGCCTTCTAGCAATGGCTGGACCGCTGTCTTTGCTTCAACACTGGATTTGACCATCACCCTGCTCTTCTCCTGTCTCATCAGTGTCAGGCTCCCTCCCTCTCTGCTTCCTTCCTGGCCAGCCCTGGTCCGGACAAGGCAGAACTCCTGCCCCATGCCCATCACGTGTCCTGCTGGTTTCCCAGCCACTGGCCATGACTCTGGTCTCTTCCAGACCCGACGGGAGATTGTGATGGCTGCTTCCAGCCAATGAGAATGTCCCTGCAGGTCACATGGCAGGAGAGTTGGCCCCCATCTCCTCACCGGGCCAGTGCAGGCCTTGGCCCTGGGTGCTCCTTGTGCCCAAAATGCTCTGAGTCTCCTCCCCGACGCCCCCGGTGAGGATCCCCACGCGGAGCCCTGTCCTCCCTGCTCTCAATGTGCATGTCCACTGGGAAGCGTCAGGCGTGCATGCCCCAGATCTGCACACGCCCCTGGAATGGAAGCTCCGTGCAAGTCCAACCAGGGCTCGCCTGCTGTTTGCTTAGGTGCCGGGGCCCCGTGTAGGCACAAGGGAGGTCCACCAAACTCAGCAAAGAGAGCTCTTGGAGAGTGTGGTCCTCCCTGCCAGATGCCTGGAGGGACAGGCGGGAGGGACCATTTCCCTTTGGGCTGAGCATGTCCCATCACCCTGCGCCCTTCGCTGGAGGGAGGAAGCTATTCCCGTTCGAATCACCTCTGCCCATCACGGTGACACCCAAACATGCGCTGTTCACTAGTGTTTCCCAGACTCGCCGCTTTGGCATCTGCAGCCCAGCGAGTCTCTCCAGTGGGGCCGTCCTGCGGACTGGGGGATGCTCAGCAGCACCCCTGGCAACTCCCCACCCATCCCCACCCTCACCCCAGGCCTGACACCAGAAATAGCCCCAGAGATTGCCGAATGTCCCCTGAGGCAAACTCACCACTGCCTCGTATGTATCAAACGCTCCATTCTTTGCCATCACCTGCAAGGGGGCCATCATCATTTCTTTACAGAACAGGAAGCTGGGCTCAGAGAGGTTAACACGCTTGCTCAAGATCACACAGCCAGTGAGCCAAGGAGCAGAGAACTGAACTCATGCCTTAGCCTTTCTGGAAGTCTCCAGAGTGGCCTCTACTGCCCTCCGCCCCCGTGAAAAACCCTGTCGCTGAGGCCCTCCGTGTCTCAACCACAGGAACCGGGGTGACCCACACCCAGCCGGAGCGCACCGAAGTCCCAGGGAAAGTTACCCTGATGCTAAGAGCAGCTGTGGCATTATGTGCCCAGACGAGCCAGCAAGCCGGGGAGCACGTGGGTGTCTGGTAGGCGGGGTTAGAGCCTGGCCCGTCCACCCAGAACCTCCTGCCCACCTCGTGGAGGGCGGGGGAGCAACACAAACGCGGGCGCGTCATTCCTCTCAGTTTTGAGGTGGTGTCAGCAGGTCCGGGACTCGGGTGGGGCAGGCCGGGCACCTGGGGATGCCCAGCCTCTCAGGGCTGACCCCGCACTTGCCCAGCCTTGAGAGCGAAGCTGCTCCGCATTTGCACCCTGGGCGCCTCCTGTGCCCTCCCCCCACCTCCCCTGCCCCCTTCCACCCCCTGCCAGCACCTCCTGTGCCCTGAGGGGTCCCAGTCCTGGCGCTTAGTCTTGCCCTCACGCCCTTAGATTCATATGTATCCAAGTGGCCCTGTGGGACCCCGCAACTTCGCCCATGCCCACCCCAAAAGCTTTTACAGTGTGTTCAGAGAAGCGTGTGGAGCCCACGGCAACCCTTCCCACAAGAAAGGCTCATCCTCCAAGACACTGTGTCAAGGGAGCTAGCTTGGGGGAGCGGTCAAGGTCTGACCAAAGCTCGCCCAACCCAGGCCACGCCCAGGCCACAGTCAGGCCACGCCCAGGCCACGCCCAGGCCACGCCCAGCTCAGTGTTCTCTGCCTTCAGGGAAACACGTTGCTGAGGTCCAAACCCAGAGGAAGCCGAAGGTTCGGCCCGGTGCTATCCTGCCCCAGGGTCTCGGAATGCTGGCAAAAGGCGCAACCCTCCCCAGTGAAACACGGCCTCCTCAACGGCCGGACAGACTGCACGGGGCGCTGCGGAGCGGCCGAAGCCCGGCTCTGGGATGGCATGGCGCTCCGGCTGCTTGCCGTCGCTCTCCAACCACCGCTTCATTCCGACAATGATAAGCTTCCCGGCCCCTGACACGTGAACGCCAGCCCTCCCCCGTGCCCAGAGCCAGGCAGGGGAAGGGTGTCCGAGCTGGGCCTCGCCCTCCCCCGCGGGCTCTGTTCTTCCTCACTTGTGTTTACCCAGAGCCCCGGGACTTGCCGAGGCTGGCCGGCTTGTTCCTCGCCACCCGTTAACCCCGCTGAGGTTTAACATTATTGGGTCGAGTTTGGGGTGAATTCTTCAGTTTGTTATTTTGATGAATGGGGGGAAAATGCCTGGAGAGAACTCGGAACTTGTGTGTGTGTGTGTTTCAAGAAAACAAACATCCCCTTTGCCAATGCCCCTGGGTCCGTCCTATGAAGGCTTCCCTGAGCATCCTCGGGGCCTGGGGGCCCAGCGCGGGGCAGGGGAGCACTGTCCAGGCCAGGCCCCGGGGGCATGCGTGTGTTGTCCGTGTCGGTGACAGTCACAGTAATACGCGCTGCCCGGAGAGTAGGGCTGCCTTGGATGGGGCGGACCACGGTGTGCCACTCACTCCGTCAGGGGCCGGGCCAACCGCGCCAGGCCTGAGGGACAGTCTGCAATCACACACAGCACCCCAAGTGGCCCCGAGCCCCCTGAAACGCGCCAAGGCTCTGTTCCGCCACGACCCACTTTGGGAGTCCCCTGCCAGCCGCACCCAAGAGGGCTGCGTGGTTATTTCCATGTGGGAGCCGAGGACCCCCAGGCCGCCCCACGGCTGCCTCTGATAGATCGGGAGATGGGTCTAATGATGTCTCTGCATCTACCTGTAAATAAGGGGCAACGTCCTGGTTTTCTGGGCGCCGCCGCAGCGAGAAGGCCAGATGTGGAGAACCGTCAGGAGTCTGGAAGGGAGGGATGCGCCTCTGTGTCACGACCTCCCCCGTCCTCCGCAATTTATGTACGGGCTAATCACCTGGGCAACATTGCGCCTTTTCTTCCTATTTAGATAACCCAGGGGAAGGCACCGCGGTTGGTTGGAAAACCTCCCTCACTGGAAAGCTGATCTCCCGTCTCGGAGCTCCGCTGGCTTTGGTGACGTGTCATTCCTCCGCCTCCTCCACCACATATTATTAATTTCATTTATAGCAGAACCAATAACTCATACATTCAAGGCAGTTTGTCATACATACCTGTAAATAGATTGCAAGTTTACTGAAGCATGCTGGGTAAACACGAATCTGCTGTCTGCTGGGCTCCTGGGCCCGCGCCAAGTTCTTTAGAGGGGGGCGGCAGATCTTATAACGCATCTGAACGTGTGCCCCAAAGACAGCCTCGCCACCCCCAGCCCCTGCCTCCGTCACCCCTGAAATTCCATGTAGTTTCAATTTTACTGCTCAAAGCCAGCTCTGTGGGCGCCACGCCCTCTGAAGGTGACAGGTCGCTGCGCCCCTGTCGCCATGATTTAAGGAGCTGCCCGCCAGCGCCCGGGCTCCTGCGGGGTCCCACTCGGCGACAGGAGCCCGACCCACCTCGGCCCGCACTAGGTGAGTCCAGAGGCAGGGCTGCCCCAGAAGAGGGCAGAATCCCCTCCCACGCTGCCCCCCAAGGTGGCCTGGAGTCACTGACAAGGGCCCCCAGAGCAGGCAGAGTGAATCATTAGAGGGAAGGTGCTCGCAGACAGCAAACCTTCTACTTCTCTTTAAGGCTGCATCTGAAGAAAGTGAGATGGAATATAAGACCATGACAGATCTATGGACCTTTTGATAACTCAGGTGCATTTCCCAAAATTTATCCTCTGGGGCCACAGGCATACGCACACACAGATGACGTGCCTCCAGGAGTGTCCTGGGCTCTGAGGGCAGGAGCTCAGTCCCAGGTTGGAGAGCTGGGCTCAGTTGTACTCTTCACGGAGCTCTGTGGTTTCTGCCTTCCCAGCATCCCCCCCCCCCCACCTTCTGCTGGTAATAGACCCTCCGTGTTCACTAGGGGATTCCACTCCTCATCAACAAGGGGCAGGGGGAATGACTCTGCCCTCTGTGTGGTCATGTGACCCAGACACAGCCAATCAGCACTGAATTGTCCCTGCATAGCGACCAGTTCAGAGGGCTACAGAGACCAGGTTGGTCCAATGAGACTCCTTCCAGGACTTGTATTCAGATGACTGGTCGGGTCAGGTCTCCTGTTGCTTGGGTTATTGACAAGGGTATAAAAGGGCTGCTAGTGGCCATCTTGCTAATAAAAGGAGAAAGCTAATTTGAAATAAAGCTGATATGTGCAATACAGAAGGGAACAAAGGCCAAAGGTCCAAAAAAAAAAATTGTATTCAGCACCTGGATCCAGCCATGCCTGAAGACAAAGTATGTCTTGGCTTTTGGGTTACCTGAGCCAATACATAATATTCTTTTTTTTTTTAAACATAAGCCAGTATGAGGCGGAATTTACTCTCTTCTAACTGGAAGACGAGATCTTGATAATAGAACTGAGACCCCAGATACTGAGAGCCAGAGTCTCCCCCATCCCTTCCCCAGATACTGAGAGCCAGAGTCTCCCCCATCCCTTCCCGCAATGGTTTGGCTGTCCTCGCAACCACAAGAGTCTGGTTCTGAGTTAATGGTAGTCTTTGAATTCCTTCAAGTGCTATCCTTTGTAAAAGCAATCTCTCAGGTTGTCAGAGTGCGAAGTGATCCGATTGTATGGAGGAAATGTATCATTTTAAAATGAAAACGGAAAGGCGGGTTTTCTCTAAGGTCTTTTCTTTGAAACTGTGTGTCACCGCTTCCAGCATGTTCAGCGCCAACTCCCAACCCCCCCCCCCCCACGTTACTGCTTTAGAGGCAACTAGATATTCTGCCAGCGTCCAGCCAGCCTTTCTTCCAGGCTGAGTTGACTCCCGCCCTCGGATTCTGACCCGGGGCAGACGGCTGAGCCCTTTGCCTAGCTGCCTGCCCCCGGGTCCCGTCTCCTAGTGGCCATGAATAATATGTGTGAATACACTTGACTTAGGTTGAACTGTTAATTTTCCTTTACTTTACATAGCTGGAGTCGTTGGCATTTTGCACACAACAGGAAAATCTACGTAAATGAACACACACGATTATGTAGAAAGCTGTGCAGACACGTGCCCCCCGGATGTGGCCGGGCTGCCGCTGAATCCTGCAGCATGGGAGGCCTGATCCTGACTTCCTTTTAGACCTCAGGGAAACAGTCAAAGCTCAGACAATGCTTGGGTTTCTGATTACAACAGAAAACACTGTCTGGGTTGGAGACCCTGTGTCTCCCTTTTGTGTGGGAGCTTTCCTGGATTCTGATGATGCTCGAAGGGGACACGCCCAATGTCAGCTACAGGGTTGGAAATGAGGGCTTCGTTTCTGATTTTATGTCAATGTTAAAACCCTCTGCCTACCTTCTGCCCAAATGCCGTGCTTCCCATGACCTTCAGGGCAGACAGCGCACAGGGTTTTCCAGAGTATTGGTGTGGTTGTGCAAGACCCGGGGCCAGTCTCTCCTGACACAGGGGTGCTTCTGGGGGGAGGGCCCGTCTGAAAATCCACTGGGTCCTCTGGCCTTGGGTGGATTTACTGAAAGCCGAGCCTGAGACAGAGCCTGGATTGCACAGTTTACTTACGGGTATCTCGGCTGATTTCTGCACGTGGATTTTTTATCCTGTAAGTTTTACTTTGCATGTGTGTGGGGGGGTGGTCTCTAAAGTTTTCTACGTATAAGATCATGTCATCTGCAAACAGATAATTTTGCTTTTCTCTTCCAGTTTGGATGACTTATCTCTTTGTTTTACCAAATGGCTCCAGCTTGGACTCCCAGTGCCGAATGGTATGTTGAATGGGAACGGTAGGAGCAGGCATCCTTGCTTTGTTCCGGATCTTACGGGAAAAGCTCTCAGTTTTCCACCACTGAGTGATGGGAGCTGTAGCTTTGGCATGTGGGGCCTTGGTTATGTTGAGGGACGTTTCTTTCTATCTCTGGTCCTGCTGAGAGTTTTTTCTGATGAAGGGACTTGGATTCAAACGCTTTTTCCAGATTTATGGAGATGACTGCACGATTGTCACCCTCTGTTTTGTTAATGTATCCCATTACTTGATGTCTGTAGCCTAAGGCATCCTTGCATCGCGACAACGCCACTTGTCCCATCTTTTCAATGTGCTCTTGTAGTCAGTTTGCTAACCCATATTTCTCAGGGATATTACCTGATGACAATTTCTTTCTTGTGTCTCTTTCTGGTTTTGGTGCCAAGGCAACGCCGGCCTCATAAAATGAGTTTGGAAGCATTTCCGATCTCTTCAATTTTGGGGAGAGCTTTGAGAAGGATTAGAGCCAATTTTCCTTTAAATGTTTGGTAGAATTCACCTGTAAAGCCGTCCGGTTCCGGGCTTTTCTTTGTTGGGAGATTTTTGATTGATCGATCTCTTTAGTTATCATTGATCTGTTCAGATTTTCTTTCTTCCTGATTCAGTCTCAGTGGGTTGTATGTTTCTAGGAATCTATCCATTTCTTCTAGGTTGTCCTATTTGTTGGCTTAAAATTGTTCTCACATAGTCTCTAATCTTTGGTTTCCTGTGGGATCTGGTGTAATGTCTCCTCTTTCTAATCTTGAGTCTTTTTTTCTTAGATTGTTTTTAGTCTAGCTAAAGTTTTGCCCATTTTTTTTATTTCAGAAAAACAACTAAGTTTTGTTGATTTTTTCTATTTTTTAAAACTTCTCTATTTCATTTATTTCTGCTCTAATCTTTACTATTTCCTTCCTTCTGCTAACTTTGGGGTTAGTTTGTTCTTCCTTTAGTTCCTGGAGGAGTAACATCAGGTTGTTTATTCGAGATCTTTCTTCTGTTCTCTATAGAGAGCATATATCTCTATAAACTTCTCTCTTGGTACTGCTTTTGCTGCATCCTATACATTTTATATTGTGTTTTCGCTTTCATTTTCTCAAGACATTTTCTAAAATCCCTTTTGATTTCTTTTTTGATCTGTTGGTTGTCCAAGAGTGTGTATTTGTGAATTTTCTCATATTTCTTCTGCTATTTTATTTGTAGTTTCATTCTGCTGTGATGAGAAAAGATACTTGCTATGATCTCAGTTGTCTTAAATTTGTTAAGACTAGTTTTGTGACCTAATATGTGATCCAACTTAAGGAATACTGCACGTGTGCATGAGAAACACGTATACGCACTCCCACCATCATTGCGTGTTATTCACAGCAGCCAAGATGTGGGGAAAAACCTCAATGTCCATCATCGAGTGGATGGACAAAGAAAATGTGGTGTATGTAAACAATAGAACATAATTCAGCCTTAAGAAGAAGAAAAAACTGCCATTTACAGCAACATGGATGAACCCAGAGGATATGATGCTGAGTGAAGAAGCCAGACACAGAAGGACAAAAAATGGGTAATTCCAGTTACATGAAGTATCTAAAATAGATTTATAGAAACAGAGAGTAGAATTGGGGTTTCCAAGGGCTAGAGAGTAGGGTGTTGTCCTTCAGTGAGTGTAGAGCTTGAGTAAGTTCTAGAAATGAGCGATACAACTTAGCGCCCACAGGTAACGGTATCGTTCTATGTACCCACAAGTTTGTAAAGAGGATACTGGTCTTATCGTAGTAAAAGAACAAATGAATGAACACATTTTCACTCCAGAAAAACTAAAGATGCTCTCAGGAGTAGGGAGACAGGGAGGTGGGGGGGCCTTATCGGTGGGTTACTGACTGGAAACACCTGGAGCTCCCCTCAGAAAGTCACTTCTCCGTGATCTGTTTCTGCCATACATTTGGGTCACCTTGCACTCTGACATCCTGACAGATTGATTCTACCAAGGATAGGAGCTGAGGTCTTCCTCCACCAACTCGCTCCCACCCCTGGCTGCAGGCTGACCCCAGGGAATGTTCTGCACCCCTGACCTCCCTACACATACACACACACACACAGACCTTGGGGTCAGCCTGCGCAGGGGTGAGGGGTGTTCGAGAGGCAGAAGGGGCTACCTCCAGGGCTTGAGGCAGGCAGCCGCCTGGGTGTTCGGTGCATATCAGAGATGCGACGAGGCTGGGGCCCCAGCTTCCGCAGAGCCTGCGCTGGGGCCACCGGACCACCCCGGCCTGGGGGTAGGGGTGTGTCCGCCACTCCGGGGTCTAGAGCTATACTGAGCAAACTGCACATCCCAATAATCATTGGCAAGATGGGCTCGTGGGGCAGGGCCAGTCTGGGAAGAACTGCCCACCTGCTGCTTGTGGGACAAGTCACCTCCCCCAAGTCCACTTGGAAGGCTTATTCTGTCCTCAGCTGTGCATTATTCCTCACTCCCCCTCGCTCGGCGGACTCTTCAATGCAGAGGTCACCCCTCCCATACAGTGTCACTCATCAGAGGCCCAGGACCAGAGTCATCGTGTCTGGCCTCCGATATCAGTGGGACCAGAGAGTTGTAGAATCACAGAAGTGCACCCCACATTTACCATCTTATAGGCCGTTCATATACATTTCCCCCACCTCTCCGTCCAGGGGAGCTCCATCCAGGCACAGTGCAGCACAGGCAACAAATGTCCCCCAGTGCCCTCTGGGTGACCACCGAGAGCCTACTGCCCATGCAGCTGTCCCCATCTGATAGGAACCCTCCAGCCGCAGCCCAGCCCGCTTGGCCTGACGAAGGACGCCTAACTGTGTTTAGTCTCTGGAAGTGCATTGTTTTGCTCTTTTTGTTTTGTTTTTTCCCTTCCCCTGCCTCCTCCTGGTGCCAGAGAAAACATGAGTTGAGATGCACCGTTCTTGTCTTCCTTCCCCCCTGCAAACTGCGATGTGAGCAGAATAGCACATTCCGCGTGTGAAGGGAGGGTGTGGAAGGGGCTTGCGTGCTGAGCCGGGCCTCCTGGCACTGCTATTTCCTTCCAGCGGCGAGAGAGAAGCAAACCGATTAGGACGTGGTTGGGATTTTCAGCTCCAAGTTCTGTGTTTAAGGCTGAAATCAACCAGACGTTGGGCCACATCAACTGGCTCATGCACTGCTCCCCGTGGACACCTGGAGGGACACACACCTCCTCGCACCCCGACAAGACCGGGGGCCTGCCGGGACAGGTCCCGAGCTTCCGAGGCACCAGGGACACGAGAACAGGTTTCCTTCCTGTGTCTTAACCATGACTCGCTAAGTGAGCAGGTTGGGGAACAGCTGGGTGGGTCTGAGTCCGCGCTGCCTCTCACGCCGGGCGATGTTACAGTTAGTTATCTAATGCCGTGTAACAAACTGTCCCATAACTTAGGGTCATAAAACCTCAACTTCCAATTATATCTCACAGTTTTAGGGGTCAGGAACTTGGACTCAGCTGGGTGGTTCTTCCCCAACGTCAGGGAGGGTGACTCGGTGGTTCTCACTGGTGGGTGGGCGGGTCCGGAGAGTCCTGGAGAGCTTCACTCACAAGGTGGCGATGACAGCACCAGGCATTGCACTCCTGGCCACTCCAGCAGGGAGGCCTCCACGCGGCCAGACTGTGCACATGGCAGCTCAGGGGTCCAGGGGGTGTGCAGCAAGAGGTCCCCGGGGAGCTACCTGTGACCTAGTCCCAGAGGACCCAAACTCCGTTCTATCACATTTAGTCAATCAAGTCCCCCGATTCTGGGGAAGGCAAGGAGCTTCCCCTCTCGGTGTGGAGAGCAGCAAAGACTCTTCCGCCATTCGGATCCTACCCCAGCC
>CM052811.1:119095708-119199710 GCA_028533885.1 Nasua narica
GTGATAAACCAATGCTCTCTACTGGACTTGCCTCGGTTACTGCAGTACTTTGAAAGCGTCTTCCCGAAAATGCGGGTTCCCCTGTGTAAAGGGCTTCCTCCGGCAAGGGAGTTTGGGAAGTGCTCCCTGCTGGGGTCCCAGGGCCAGGGGGAGAGGCTAGCCCTGCAGGCCAAGCCCTGGGCTGCCGTCTCCCTGCCTCCGCTGGCCCCGCTGCGCGATGAGGATGCTAACTGAGCCCACTCAGGGAGTGAGGACGACCCTCGGAGTTCATTTACCGGAAGCCCCTGCACCTCTGCCTGACTCAAGGCTGGATGTTCCCGGATTGCACATACCCTGTTGGGAAGTCCTGGTACCCTTCCGTAGGGTCCAGCGGCCCGAGATAGGGGGTTGTGTCACCCAGTATTTGGGCCTCAGGGACCCCACCCAACACCACCATTTTTGCTGTTCCAGTTGCCAGCCTGTCTGCACCCCTGCAGGTTAGGGACCACAGCAGAGCACATGTTCACTTCTGGAACACACGCCCCAGGACCAGTTCACATTATGCTTCGGCCTTTCCAAGACAAAGGCAGGTCCCGGCAATGGACATTTTGGACCCCCTGTGTGAGTTCTCTAGGCAGCGATGAGGTACACTGAGTAAGGGGGGCAGGGGGAAGCAGTGGGGGTCGTTCAGAGACGCGAGCTCATGGCTGAGGAATGCAAGGGATCATCAGCCATGAGGAATGAAATCCCCTGGCGTGGACTTCGGGCGGACATGTCCAAGAAGCCCCCACTGTCTACGCAGGACCTCTGCAAGTGGGAACGTGACGAGGCCGGCGCATTCGGCCCTGTAAAGCGGAAACCTCCTTACTCCCCCACCAGGTTGGGAAGGTTCTGGGGTGCAGGGTGGGGTGCGGCCAGCTGGGACAGATGGGGTATTCTGTTTGCTAGTCCCACAGGTTTGCTTACAGGATGATAAACCGCAGGAAACCTCGGGGGTTTGCCTGTAGATCATACCCCGCCCCTCCTCACTCATCTGGTTACCTGAAGTCTGCAGCAGGAGAGCTAACCAGCAGCCCACCCTGCCCATGTGGGAGCGTCCTGGGGGAGCGGAAAAGGGCCTTTTGCGGCTCTTCTGCTCTCCTGCCCAAGTTGCCTCTGACCTTGGAGCTCAACACTCGCCCTCAATCCTCTCCCCACTCCTTTGCAGAGCATTTCTTAAGCCAGAACTAAGGTATTGTGGACACAGAGCTCTTCCAGACCAAGACAAAGAAATTTCAAAGATCTGAGCAAACAAACATCACTTTTCTTCCATCTCCAAGCCAGAAGGAAACGTGCAAAAAAAGTACTCACTTTCCAAGCTGTACATATTTTTCAACTGATGATCCCTTAAAGAAGTGTCCCCCAGTTCAGAAATCACCCAAGCAGAGCATAACGGAGCAGGCTTGGCCAGCCGGCGCTGACATTCCTGACAGCTCTTCTGTCGGAAAATTTCTTCCTTTTTTTTCCCGGGGCCTCTAATTTCTTTCTTGGCTTCTCAGGCCCAACAGTGCGTTTTGATGCACAAACAGGAATTAGTCCTGTCCCCAGTCCTTAGGGGCGCACGGCAGCCCCGGCTCCGACTTGGAGCTCTGCACTGCGCTGGAGGGTCTGCACGCCTGCGGATCTCCCGCCTGGCTCCGCTCTGCGCTTTTCTGATGGGCTGACTCCAGACCGCCCAACGCGGGCGCAAGGCCTCCCGAGAGGCGGGCGTGGGCTGGGGGAGTCAGTGCGAAGACACCCTAATGTAAAGAACACAAGGGGGGCGCCCTCCCACCGTGGGCCGGGCAGGAAGTTGGCCTAAGCAGCTGGGCTCCCCATCCAGAGGGCGCGCCCAGGATATGGGGGTGGCAGGGACTCCCGAGCCTCCTTCAGTCCTCAGGTCCCCGCCCTTTCCCCCCAGTACTGGGAGGGTCGGGGCCGCTCGGCCCACCCGGGCTTCTACGCCCGGCCGCGCTGGGCGGGGGCTCAAGGAGGAGGCGCCGGGCACAGCGCGCCGGGCGCGGGCGCGGGCGCGGCGCGGGGGGCGCGGCGCCTTTAAGGCCCGCGTCAGGCCGAGCGAGCGCAGGGGCCGGGCTCGGGGCGGGGCCTCGGCGGGGCGGCCGCGCGGCTTCACCTGCAGTTCGGAGCGCGCGGAACAGAGGCGCGGGCGGCTGCGAGGCCGGCGGACGCACCGGCCTGAGGGAGCGCGCCGCCGGCCGACTTGGCCTGGCTCCCGGAGTCGGGCAGTGGTCGCGGCGGCGCGGCCGGGCTGGAGGCGCGGGGCCCGATCGAGCGGCGGCAGCGGCAGCGGCAGCGGCAGCGGCAGCGGCGGCCATCGGAGCTGCGCGATCCGGGCGGCGGCGGCGGCGGCCGGGAGCGGGCTCCGGGCGGGCGCCGGGGCGCGGCGCGGCGGGAAGATGACCGCGGGCTCCGGCGTGCTCCTCGTGCTGCTCTCGCTCTCTGGCGCGCTCCGGGTAAGTTGCCGCCTGGCGTCCCGGCCGCTCGGAAGCCCGGGGCACCGCGGGGCCGCCCCCGGAGCCGGCGGGGCGCGCACTCGCCCGGAGGGGCTCTCCCGGGCGCCCCGGCCGCGAGCACCGCTGCATCCAGAGGCTCCTGCGCTCCGCGAAGCCGCCCGCGGTCGGCAGGAACGGGGAGCCGCCGGGGCAGGGGCGAGCCGGGTGAGATGTGGGTGGGTGGAGGGCCCAGAGAGCTCTGCCCGAAGCGGGACCCGCCAAGCATCTCTCGGCCGCCCCGGGTCCGCGGCCGCTGCTCGGAGCTCGGCTCTCCCGCGCCTGGGCAGGCTGCCCGCTGGCGGAGCCGGCGCGCCCTCCATCGCCCGGGAGCCGCGAGCCTCCGGAGTTGGCGAGCCCCAGCCCGGGCCGGGACTGCGGGCGGGGGAGCTGGCGACAACAGGCAGGGAACCAGGGGTGTTGGGGACACCCGGTCTGGCCGCCCTGCCCGGGGCCGGGGTCTCGCGGCGCCGCGCCGCCTCCGCGCTCGTCCTCCGGGTGCCGACAGGGACCTTGGCGGAGGCTGGGCAGAAGATGTGGACTGCGGGGCACCCTGGCCGCCGAGTCCGCGAGGCGCAGCTGGAGCCCGTGTCCGGCGGGGCCCTCGCCGCTGGAAGCGGGGCCGGGGAGCCAGGCGCCCGGGAGGGCTGAGGGTCCCCGGGAGCGCGGTCCGGGCGCCCGCCTCCTTCCCGCCGAGCCCGGCCCCCAGACCTGCTGTGCGCGGCGGGTGCAGGCCCCGGGGGCGGCGTGCGGGGCTGCGCCGGGTGGCGCCCCCGGAGAGGCGGCGGGGCCGCGGGAGTTGCAGGAACCCCCTCTCGTGGCCGATCGGCCTCGCTGCTCCTCCGGGCAGCGCAGTTGTAACCTCTGAGATAAACAAGTGCGGCGCCCCCAGGCCCGCTCCGAGGCCGCGGGACGCTCCGGCTGCGCTCGCCACTCGCCCGGGCGGGGCGAAACTTTCCTGGGCGAGTTCGCCTCCGGGGCTCCGGTCGTGTGTGGAGCTCCGTTCCCGAGGAGCGGAGCCGCGGTTTGGAGCTTTCTCAAGGAAGGAGCTCGCACCCCTCGCCCTCCCCCGGCGCTTTTGGGGGAGGGCGCCCGCGCACGGGCCGGCGTCGGAGTGTGGGAGCCCAGGCTGTGCGGGTGGCGGCCCCGCCAAGGCAGGACTGCGGGCTGCGCCCCTGCTGCAGGTGTGCACTGGCGGGGGAAGGGGGCCGCTGAGCTTGGTCGTCTCGGCCCAGTGTCCCCGCTGCGCTGCGCAGTCTCTTCGACGGTTCCCCACCCCGCGAGGCCGGCCTGGAGCTGCCACTCCCCGCAGCCTGGCTGGGGCGCCGTGCTCCCTCCGGCGCCTTCCGCTGAGCGGGGTCCTGAGTCGCTTCCAGGGCAGGCGGCCACCCACCCTTTCGGGTCAGTTAGAGGCGCTGCCTCGCCTGGCTGGGCCAGAGATGGGAGCTCCAAGGGCGGACCAGCGTTCAGCCTAGCGGAGGTGGGAGGACGAGAGGGTGGAGCCCCGTCTTTGGGAAGCCTCCCTCATTGCCCAGAGCTGAGCCGCCCCTGGGAGGACCTCCTTTCTTGCTCTGTTCGCTCCTCCTGCCCCGGTGACCCACGGAGAAGACGTAAGTCTGCACCCGGAGCCCAGCTTCCCCCGAGGGTGCCATGACCCTTGGGCTGCCGCTGGCGGCAGCTCCCTGCTCTCTGCGACTCCCCATATTCCTCAGATGTTGCCTTCTGTGGGGCCAGAGAGGTCTCCCAGGCAGCAGTCCTGCCCTCAGCCGGCCCTCCTTCCCACCCATCACCCCTCACCCAAGGCCAATCCAGCAGGGCCCCCTTCTCTGCGCCTGCCCTGCGCGGGAAGCAGAGGCTCCTCCCCCTGACGCACGGTCAGAAGGTCAGGTGCACCCTCGCGCTGCGTCCCCCGCCCCATCGCTCGGGTCACTTCATCCCATCCTCACAGGAGGGTGAGCACAGGACAAGAAGGCGTTTTCAGAGCCAGAGGCCACATGTACACACGTTTGTAGCTGCACATGGTGACAGCTGTCCTGTGTCGTCGGTGGTTACTGACACTCCCTCGCCGGGCCCTGGTTCATCCCTGACACTTGACTGTGGGTGTGTGTGGGCTGTGGCTCTGCCCTTGGCTTCCGGGGTCCCCTGGGTCTGGGGGGCTGCTGACCCAGGTGAGTCCATGCGAGCACGGAAGCAGAAGAGCACTCACGGGGTCTGGGCGGAGGCTGTGGCTTGTGCGTTTCTGTCCTAGTCCGAGGCGAGACCCAGGCTGCAGCCGCCCCTGGTAAACATGGGCTTTGGATTAAATTTCTCTCCACTTCACATTTGTTCCAACCTCTTCTCTTTCTGTTCTCAGGCCCATAATGGGGATCTTACAGCCAGGGAGACCTGCAAGGCTGGATTCTCTGAGGAAGACTACACAGCATTAATCTCGGAGAACATCCTGGAAGGAGAGAGGCTACTCAAAGGTAGGGGTCTTGGCGGGTGGGAAGAAATCACACATCGTGCTCTGCACGGGGTAGACCTTTCCAGGAACAGGCAAGGCGGGGCTGCCTTTGAGCCAGGCTCTTGGCGACATGATGGCCCCGATGTCAGTGAGAGAGGGAGTCTGGGGACCTCGAAGGCATTTTGCATCACAGGTGAATGATTCAGAATGCCTGTCATTTTTGACTGAGGTGAATCATTTCCTGGGCAACAAATTGGAATTCGGATGTAACGTCACCCAAATAATGTGCAGGGAGAGACTTTCTTGCTAAGTATTTTTATGTATGAAATTCTGGATTCTTAAATTATCCCTGCTTTGAAATGCATGATAAAGCAGACGATGTTGTTGGAGATGCGGTAAATAAGCCCACAGACGTTCTGTTCACAAATGTGGCATTCATTTTCATTACTGCCCCACTGACAACACGAAAACACACATGCAGGAGGGAACTACCAATTAGCTTTATCGTAATTGTAGGATTATATCCACATTTGTGATGGGAACGTCAGAGGCAGCTTCCCAAGTCGAGTGACAGTAGATCATTCTGCACGTTGATCTGTTTCCCTTTCGAGACAAACTAATTAAACTTTCCATTTGCATGGGAGGGGAAATAAATCAGTTCTTCCTTCTGAGGATTCCAGATCCTACCAAGAACACTGCGGCTGTGCGCCTTCCAGAAGTAGCAGCTTTTAGCCGATTTCAGAGGGATGGAGGGAGCAAACTGGATAAAGCTTGAGAGCTAAATTTCAGCACTCACGACTAAATAATCCTCACTCTGCTAACTTTCTCCCCAGTCTTGTGTTTTAGGGAATCTGGGATTTTCCCTCAGGAGCTGACAGCAGCTCCTTTGGGTGGGGCAGGGGTGGGAACACACACATACCGGGAGGTGATTTTCCAGGTCCTCTTCCTTGGAGACGGAACTTGTTGGCTTACCTCGTTTGTGTGGTTGTATGAATCAGGATTTTTACTTGGTACTAAGTCCAACTCTTCTTCCTTGTTTGTTGTTGTCTGCATTGACTGCTATGCATATAATACTATTGAATCTCCCATCGATTACCAAAAAAAAAAAAAAAAAATGAGAATGACATTCCCAGCAGTTGCCCAAAAGCAGAAAGGGTGTGTTGTGCGAGGAGGCGTATATTAGGGGAAGAGTTTTCAGGAGCTGCTCTGTGAATTTTAGAGCCATCTTTCAGGATGTATTAGCCTGCCGAGTATCCCAGTGTGTGCGCTCAGGGAAGACCCAGAAGATTCTCCAACACTCCGAGGGAACATACTGCGGTACCCCCATTTGTTTGTCCAAAAGCTGGCACCGCGGGTCTCTCTGGGGATGGAGCTGCACTTGATAAGCTCTTGGGGCATCAGTTTTATTCAGGACTGTAAGAAAGTGCCTCTAGTTTAGTAAATCCAAGTGCTACCTACTGTGGAAGAGAATGGCAGATGCTCATGCCTTCAGTGATGAAATGTGGGCTTTCTAACAGGCGTGTGGTCTCCGTCTTGGCTGCTTTGTGGGTCCAGGCTGAACTGGCCTCTCTGGTCTTGGCCAGTGTTGGGAAATCTGGACCACTGGCTGGACGTTAGCCTGCCCCCGGAGCCCAGATGGGTTTCACCCTGTGTGGAATGGAGAAGCTGAACCTGGACCAGGCTGCAGGCTTTGGGGACACACAACCCATTTTGGGGGCACATACTTATCCCTGAGATGAGGCCCAGCCCGACCCACGTTGAGGGGAGAGTTGCAGGTGTCTCCCAGACATTGGGACCTGCTCTTCCCCTCCTGTGGGATAGGCTAGAGCCCCATTGCTTCTGCACCTGTGCGTGCCCCCTTCCCCCCACTGTTCTCAGGGACAGAGATGTTTTCTATCTTGGAAATAATTCTACACATACGGAGGCAAAAGCTGACGCAGACGCACACTCAAATCAGGGCAGATAAAAATTTCTCTTTTTATGTACACACTCTGCAAACCACAAGACCACACTGAAGATGTGTGCATCCAAAATAAAATCAAGACACGATATTTCTGTTATTCTGGTAGGAATCAAGTTAAATAGATAATGACTGCTTATAACGGAGTTATTCCAACAGAGAGAGCTTAACCTTAATTTGACAAGCGAAGCTTCATGGAGTCACTGTTTTATTATAAGTACCCCGAAAGCCATTAACGGCTGCTCGGAGGCTCCTTCCTTCTCTTTGCCTGAGTCAGCTTACCAGCAGCCCCAAACATCCAGATTCCAGAAGGAGCGATTTGTTACACAGTAATTAACTTATTTATGATAAATGGATGGAAGAAATGTCGTGGCATTTTGTTTTAGGTCTAAATGAAAAGCATTTGCATTCTAAGAATTTCATGCTAATTAGGCTTAAAATAGTTTTCCCCAATAGGGTAGCAAGTATTACGGTATCGTGAACCTTGTCGGCAGCGGAACCTCTGAGTACAGCCGTGCGGGGCATCCGTTGGGCTGATTTGGAGCATTCCCAGATCCTCTCCGCGTTGGGTTTCCTGTGCGTGCTCCTTCTGGCCAGCTCGTGAACGTAGCCACGTGCTGTGAGCTGTCGTGTTGTTTTCAGGATCGTTCACTTACAGCCGTGGTCACCGATGCGTGGTAATATCTAAAGTGGGATGGTTAAGCCGTTTTCCTTTGGCCAAAATGGGACGTTCTATGAGCCGTAGTTCAGTGTGGGGCATTTGCTGAGCTGGTGTCTTTTTCTTGGCTTTGTTAATAATTAACAGCCCGCCCGGCAGCTGATGCAGTGACCTGCATTGCTCTCTTGTGGCGGGCAGAGTTCTGGAAAACCCAGACCAGCTTCGCGGCAAAACCCCCCAAGGATGGGAGAGTGATAGGTAGTATAGTGGGCACCCAGGACGCGTGGGTCCTCTCTCCCCTGGGTCCTGGACCGGAGGCGGCGTGTGAGTAGCGATGTTTGCTGGGAGAAGGAGGGAGAGGGGTCTGGACGTTAACCTGGGGAGGTGGACTCAAGTAATGCCGAGAAGAGAGGAGCGCTGTTTCTGAGGACTTCCTCAGAAAAGCCTTTGTGCTCCCATCCTGTGTTAGCTTAGGGCCATCGTGTGCACCCCCAACACACTCTGCTTCCTCCTCGGAGAACTTCTGTTCTCTGGGCGAGCATCTCTCTTACTTAAACAGTAAGGTTCGTGAGGGCAGCAGCTCCAGCACTCTGCCGTACTGTTTTAGGTCATTTCCGAATGTGCTCGGCCCATAGGATGAAACCCATTATCAGAATCTTAAATGAAGGGGGCTTAATTTTTCTTAATTTTTCTCACGTGATGGTAAAGAGAGACGGTCAGGGGCTGGAGCAGCTTGTGAGCACCATTGTCACTCACCTGATCTTTATTCTGCCATCTGTAGTTTGTCACCTCGGTTTATTGCCTCATCATTGTAAACTGGCTGCTGTGGCTCCAGCCATTGCATTTGAGTTTGGAGCAGGATGAAGGAGGGAGTAGTGGCACCATTTGCTTCCCTTCCCTGTATCAGAAAAGCAAGCACTTTCTCAAGATACTTGCAGTTCTCCTTGGCTAGAACTAGGTCACATGCCGCTCCCAGCCGAAAGGGGTGGGGAGGCTGGGAAGCAGAGAATTGCGTTGTCGTATTTGGGTTAGAGCTATTATGATCCACCACCTGGTAGATCCATCTCCTTGGAGCAAGTAAGATTCTGTTTTAGGAAGGAAGGAGGGAGGAGTGGATACCGAAGAGATAAGCATGGGTGTCTGCCCTTTAAGGCTGTCGCTTCCAGCACCCCCCCCAAGCCGCTGTGGAATGAATGACTCATTTGCATACCGAGGCCAGAGAGGGGGGGTTGGTGGAAGAGCCCACAAGCAGGTGTTGGGCGTCAGCATCTAAGAATTGTCCACCACATAATCGGCAGGGCCGGAAGCGCCACTATCTTATCTTGACAAGTGTATGGAAACTAGCCTCTTGGCCCACGCAGTTTGGCTTGGCCCACCCCCGAGACAGGTCGCTCTCGCCGGGGCAGAAGGCGTCCCCAGATGCAGGACAGGAGGCTAAGCCGGTCCTACTGCCGACCCACACCCGGCTTCGGGCCTGACCTGTGCTGTGGTTGCTGTGCGGTGACAGTCTCAAATGAAGTCGTGAATGAGCCCAAGGACCCGGACGCTGTGAGGCGTCTGGGCCCCCTCGGTTCACCTGCCAGGGAGCGGGAGCTGCTGGGGATGCCCGATGGTGGCGCTAACGAGAAACCAACCTTCGAAGTAGCGGACACTGTAGGCTGTCCCGTGTCCACTCTCACCGTCTTCCTCACTGACTCCTCTTCTGTGCTGACCCATTTGGCCTCTGCCGAGTCCTGTTTAAGATGCTCACACGTCGGGGGAGGGGCACTCTCTTAGGCCACGGTGGCAATATGGCCCTCTTCTGGTTGGTGGTATCTAATTAAGTTATTCTGTTCGATTAAGCTTCTGGGAAAGGTGTTTTTTTTTTTTTTCCTTTCTTTGTTCCTGGTAGAGAGGAACCCATTCTGCTGGTCATGCCCTCTGCCTTTTGCCCTTACCTCTTCCTCCTGCCTGGAAGACAGACGTGATGTCTGAGACAGAGCAGCCTTCTTGTGACTGTGAGGATGGTGGGGTGGGAACTGGATCCGATGTGGCATGCTTGCACCACAACCTCTGGGCTCATTGTCTCCCTAGGAGGTGAGAAAACCAAGGCTAAAATACCGCAGTTGAGTTTTTTGTCCTTTGGAGTGAAGGTAGTCCTGGATGAGGGAAGCAAGCACTGTGCACGGCAGCAAGTGCTGGTCCTTCCCTCTGGAAGCTTGGAACACATTTCATCCTCTGACTTGAGCCCAGGTTTGGGAGGCCCCTCTCCCCATCCTTTATGCCTTGGGCCCTGGCCTTACTCTTGCTATAGTGGCCTCTGCTCCTCACGGACTGGACTCCATGTCGAGCACCCCGGATCGCAGAGAGCACGCGGTGAGTGCTCAGCACATGTTTGCCGAGCGGAAGAAGTGAATAGTCAACGAGGTTAGTGTCTGGGCCAGGATGTGGATGAATCATTAAGTGTAGAAAGCCAGGCTGCCTGTCTGCCCCACCCATCGGGGAATGTGCGGTCTCCGCGAGCTCTTTAAGCCGTCCTCCTCCAGGAAGCCAGGAGAGCAGGCCTTAGGACTCTGACTGCAGTGTTGGCCAGCTCCGGGGAACCTCGGCTGCCCGAGGGTTGGAGGTGACGGGCGGCCGCGCAGGGCTGAGTCCTGACCGGTGGGCTCTGCTGGCCTCACGCCAGCTCATCTCTTGCTCTGGAAGCCGGAGGAACACTCCTTTTGGAGCACTGAGACCTCCACGGCCTCTCCTGGCAGCCGCCTCCAGGGTCGCCGAGAAGGAGCCCCCGGAGCCTGCCATGGAGACCTCACTGGAGACGGTGATGCCCCGTGCCTGTGGCTGCCTTTGGTGCCAGCCTCGCCTTCTCAGGGTCGCTTTGCGTTCTCAGCAGCTTGTCCCCCCTAATTTTGCTCGGGGGCAGAGGTAGGAGGTTGAGAAAGGGAAGCTTATTCCCACAGACCAGGGCTTCGGTCAGAGGCAGGGTCAGCCTGGGAGGGCACAGGTGTTGGGGTCCCTGTGCCCGGAAGGAGGCAAACTGCCATGACCTCGCATTCCGCAGCCGCTTGGCCCGTGTGGCCTGAGGGGGTGCTGGTGCTCCTTGCATACTGGGTCCCTAAGGCAGTGCGTCCGGAGCCCCCCACCCCGCCTCTCCTAACTTCGGGCCTGTGTGTGTGCAGTCGCCTGTCACGGTAAAACTCCGCGCTGCAGGAAGCTCACGTACCAGTTAGACTTGGGGATGACAGGTGCTTCGACGGCCCGGTTTAGAGATGAGGACTTCTGCGTTTCAGAACCACGTGTCTCGATGGCATCTCCGGACGCGGGAATGCGGGGCCGCGTGGGATTGTCCCACGGGATCCCTGGGTTCTGGCTACACCGCATGCCAGCCCTCCGTGGACCCCGCCTGCGGGAGCCTCTCGAAAGCTTTGCCAACGAGGTAAAACGGGTCCCGCTCTAGGGCTCAGAGGCTGAGTGGTCGGTAAGGGAGGCGGAGAGATTGGCCCGAGTGCGTGCATTTGCTCCATGTTCCCTCTTTGTCCAGACCTGTGCTCGTAGCTCGTTTGTATCGCCCACGGACTGTGAGCAAAGGTGGTTTCTGAGCACTGAACTCACGTGCACACAGGCTACCCCAGATGTTCAGGGCACCGTCATAAAATTAGCAATTATCCAGCATTCAGACGTGCCCGTTGTCTCTCATCTTGGACACTTGCAACACACAGAGGCCCCGGGGTGTCGAGAGGTGCCCGATACTCATCGGTGATGCGTGAGGGCTCATCCGAAGGGGGTCCAGACTCTGTGGACGCCTTGGGTTTGCACAGCTGGCCCTGGGGTCACAAGAGCCAGGACTCTGATGCCAATGGGAGTTTTCAGTTCTGGGCACGAAGCACATGGTCCAGAGTGTGTGCTTTCTGGGCTCTCAGGCTCGGCCAGCGCTGGGGGATGCTGAGAGAGTCCTGGCGAGGAGGCCTGCTGTCTGGAAGCCGGGGCACGGAAGACCGGAGCACTAGGGACAGGGGGCCTCCGATCGCGGGCCGCGGGGGAGCTAACGACTCTGCTTGAAGGAGCTTCCTGGCACTCTTCCGCGGCAGGATGAGTGTGAGCGGCGTGCGTGCCCTCCATCTGCCCCAAGTCTGGCGGCCCGGGTGTCTCTAGGGCCCCCCATGAGAGGTGTCCAGGGCTGCCCCCTCGCTCCCTGCCCCCGTCCCTCCCTCTCTGCATCCTCGAAGCATACTTACGTAGATGCCAGAACTAATCACCAACTGAGAACAAGGGAACGAGCAAGGATTCGTCTTTCCAGAGAATGTGCTGGATATTCTATTTGAAGGAGCAAGTTTGACGTCAAGCGAATTCTGTCGTGAAAGGACACGCACTGCGCGTGCGCCCCTGTGCACCAGTGGCGGCGGAGCCCCCTCCCTGCGTGTTCTCATGGCACAGACTCCCTGCTTCTGGTCCTCAGAGGGGAGCGTGGCCCATTGCCGGCTGGTCTGGTAAAAGCCTTCGCTTCCATCAGAAGGTTCAGAATTTGGGTGACTTTTTGCCCGGGCTCTCGGCTGCCCTCTCCTGGCCTTTCAGGCTGGCTCCCTGGCTTCCATGCTTCAGCAAGAGGGCAAAACACAGAAAGCTACTTAATTCCCGTTGGCCGGTGTGTTCTTCCTCCCAAAGCCCGTTCCCCTCCCGGCCTCCATCGGGGCAAGCTGGGGTGTGTCGAGGCCGTCCCAGGCGCTAGCACACCCGCTCCCTCAGTGCCTCCGAGACCCCGCGGGCTGGGGCGTTGGCAGGTCCTGCCCCAGCTGTTCCGTGACCGAGCACCCCCCCACCACCTTTGCAGGGAGGAGTGGCGGATCGTGTTCGCTCCGGAGGGCACGCCCGTGCCCACAGGGTTAGCGGCTGGAGAACCACAAATTTAGCTTCTTGCTGCTCTGGACGCTGGAATCCAGCACGGGCCGGTGTCCAGGCCGCCGTGAAGGCAGGGCCAGGGCTGATTCCTCCTGGAGGCCCCCGGGCAGAGTCCGTGCCCCCCACCTCGGGCTCGCATCACCACCTCCGACCCGGCTGCGTCCCTCTTCCACTTACGAGGACCTTTGTGATGACACGGGGCCCACCGCGATAACCCGGCCGTCCTTACCATGCCCTTATCTCCGGGTCCTTGTCTCGTCCTCCTTGTCACCACACAGAGGCCCGTGCGCTGGGCAGGTGACGCTCACTGGCATCGCCGGGCGTCCCTCGAGCCTGTGTCTCTGGCGCCCACACGCTGCGGTGGTGCATCTCACCGTGTTCTTCATTCGGTTCCCGGGGGTCCCCCGCAGTCCACACGGATGCCGCCTTCACTGTGGGGGAAATGGGGGCCGGAGCGACTGGGGAGGCCGCGGCGAGTCAGGAAACGCCTGTGCTCAGACACGCCGCTCATCCTGTCCTGCCTCATTCCCGGAGCTCCCCGCCCCCCACCCCCTCCCCCCTGCCCTGCGTCCCTAGTGGGGACCCAGGTCGGCGGTGGCTGCGTGACTCCTGCGAGCCCGCAGGGGGGACAGAGGTGGCCGAGCCCACGGCCGCTCGTGGTCCCGCTGCTTCGAACGTCGCCTTGTTTGACTTCACTATTTTCTTGCTGACAGCGTGTGGGGATTTAGGAAGGATTAAGGTAAGCCTTCGGCGACAGATAAATATCCACGGGCACAGGAGTGCCTCCCCCCGCCTCGTCTCCGTGAGGACGGTCCTCGTGACGGGAGCTTCCCTGCCCAGGCCAGAGGCCCCGGAGAGCTGCGGGGGCAGAGGGAGGCCTTCTTGGCCTGGAACGGGTGCATTTTCCACTCGGAATCCGGTTGCGTTAGGCCCCAGCCCCCGCGTGGGGGTGCGGACCGTGTCTGTCCGCGAAGGCTCTTTCTCTCTCTGGACAAGACGGAGGAGGGCGGCCCCCCTCCGGGTCCTCCCTCAGGACTGTGCCCCTGTTTGTTCACCCGACTTGGGAAGACGTTGGATCTTTGTCTTGCTTTGGTTTTGCCGCCAAATGTAAAGTCGAATGCTGTTGACATTGATCTGCCTGGAAAGCTCGGGGGGGGGCTTTCCCGGCGTCCGTGTTCGCTAAGTCTCGGTCCCAGGCTTCTGCTGCCTGCAAGGCTGAGGGAGAAGAGGGGAGTCACGGGCATTCTTGGGACAGGGGCCTGCTGGGCTGCCCTCCTCTCTGTGGGCCTCAGTTTCCCTATCTGAAGAACAGAGGCCCCGCACGTCTGAGCGTGGTTGGGGAGCTGCCCGCCTGGGGGACCCTGGTGGCACCCGCCAGTCCCCTGGGTCCCCTCCCAAACTTACCGTAGTGGGTCGAATCGTGGGCCCCCAAAGAGTCATCGACCTGGAACTTTGTTTGGAGAAGGGATCTCACAGACATAAAGTAAGGCCACTGAGAAGAAATTGTCCTGGATGATCCGGGGGGGCCCTCAGTCCAAGGGCAGGTGTCCTCATAAGAGAAGAGCAGAGACACAGACGCCGGAGAAACCACGGGAAGGGAGGCCGAAGGAGAGAGATGCAGCCACGACCTCAGGACCGCTGGAGAGGCCAGAAGCCGGAAGAGGCAGGAAGGACCCTGCCCTGGGGACTCCGGGGGCAGCACAGCCCTTCCCAGAGCTTGACCCCAGTCTCTGGCTTCTGGAACATCAAGAGAATAAGTCGCTGTTATTGTAAGCCTCCGAGCTTGTGGTGGTTTGTTACAGGCGCCCCGGGGACGCACCGACACCCAGTGCGTCAGAAATCCCGGGGCTGTGCCTGGGGTGCTGCTGGACGGCTCCGTCCCCCAGGGAAGCCGGTGCTCCCGCGCGCCGGAGGACCTCGGGTCGAGTCCCGGGGCGGCGTCCCCCGGGAGAAGCCATGTTACCCCTGAGGGCACCAGCCGTGTGGTGGGGGGCGGGCACGATGCTGTGAGTGTCCCTCCCCACGGGGACGGTGCGCAGGGCCCTTCGCAGCAGAAACCCCTCTCCTGTCTTCAAAAGTGTGACCCGGAACAGCACCATTGGAACTGAAGCGTCCCTGGGACAGTCACTCTCCTCCGGGAGCGGCCCTGTGGGATGCCGTCTTCACGAGGACCAGGGCTCAGATCAGATCACGCCCAGACCTTGTAACCGTTGTGTTGGTCTGGGGTCTGGCTCTGGGCGTGGCTCGCGGAACCGGTGGCTCCGGGGAGGGGGGCCCGACCTCCTGCTGCCCAGACGCGGAGGCCGGTGGGAGGGCGCGGGGCGCTTAGGCAGGGGAGCATTTCTAGAATGCGTCTCTTCTCTCCCCAAAACTGCTTTGCTGAGCAAATGCAAAAAGGCCTTATTTCTGGCTCCGCCTGTTGAGTTCCCTATGTTCCGAGCAGCCACGTTTTTGCTGCCTGGCGGCTCGGCTCCCCCGAAAGCTGAGGTGAGCAAGCCTGCTCCGGGCCGTCCCTGCTGCTGTCCCTCGTTACTGCTGCGTGGGGGCGGCCTCGTTACCCTGCGTGGGGGACCGTCACTCCCCTCTCCCTGGGTGTGTGGGGCCGGGGGAGCCCAGGTGCCCCGCGGGGGGTCGGCAGCTGCTGTGTCCCGCAGCCAGCCGTCCTGAGTCTTGCAGGGTCTGGGGTGGGCCAGGTCCCCGAGTTCCACTCCAGCTGGGCCCGCGGCTGCATCTTCCATTCCCCGCAAGTGCCTCTGGCCGTGGGGGCCGAGTGGGAAGGGACCCGCGCCGGAGCTGCCGGGAGCTGCTTCCTTGCTTGGTCCTGAGGCTCGGGCTGGTTTGCACTCCGCGGGGATTTCGAGGGGAAGGACACCCTTCTTCCCTTTCTCTTTTTCCTTCAATGAGACACTGACAGAGGGAAGCCTCGGCTGGCTCGGCGGACGGGACACCTACGGGCGTCTGAACGCCGTGCACAGGACGAGCCTCACGTGTGGCCCCCTTTGGCGAGCACAGGAAGCCCGCGGGAAGCCCCATGGGGTCCCGGCGCCCGGCCCTCATCCGGGAGTCGCTAGGACCGTGGTTCCAGCCTGGAGATGGAGGCTCCTCTGTGCCGGGCACAGCGCTGGGTGCCTCCCGTGCCCGCCAGACTGATCCGCACAGCCACCCTGTGAGGCAGCGTATCACTAACCCCTCTTCCCCTGCTTGGGGACACTGATGCGTGATGCTTTGGGGCCCCTTGTTCATGTTCCTGTGCTGGTGCCAGAGGAGCCTGGGTGGACATGGGCAGCCTGTCGCCTGAGGCCACCCCCTGCCCCCGCCCCCGCAGCCTCGGATTTTCCGGGTGGACACGGGGCACCCCAAGGTCCAGGTCTGAGCGGCTCCCAGGGGTCCGGACCGTCATCCACTGTGTGGCAGCAGGTGCATGCCCCGCGTGACCTCCCAGAGCGCCCCCCGTGGGAGGGGACTCGGGTTCCAATGGCAGGGGTGGGTCTGGAGGGCCGGCGGGGTGATGCAGGCGGGGCTGTGCCGGCCTGGTGAACACCAACGCCGGGTCACCGCCGCTGCCCCCGCTCAGCCCAGCAGGGCCCGGGCCGCACGCAGCAGCTCTACTTCCCGGAGCCTCTGGGGAAGGGAGCCCACATCCAGGCCTGGGCCAGGAGCATTCCGCGTTCCTGATGCGGGACCTGGGCCTCCGTGGCCGCCTCTCTTCTCTGCGCGGCCCCGGTTGTCGGTGGATGAGCTCCGACGCTCCTCTTGACGGTTCAGCCCCGAGATGCCGGGAGCCGGCCTTCGATGCCATCACTCTTCTGTTGGACGGCAGCTCCATTCGGTAAGTTTTCATGGTTGTGAATTTTTCTCTTCCTGGCCTTTCCTTTCTTATGTTCGGCCAGGGACCTTTTGGCAAAAGGCATGTTTTTAAAATTGAATAAATAAATTACAGCACGGCTTCTTGAAAGCTCTGTCGGCTCATGGAGGCCCACGTGAGCCCAAGTTACTCACCGTGGCCACTTGTTAACAGGGCCCTGGTGTGATTGGATTGTTGGGGCATGTTCGGTGCTGGGGCGCGGAAGCCCCCGGTGGGGGGGCGGGGGTTGGAAGCTGACCGAGCCAGGCGTCGGCGCCTGTAAAAGCTGGGCGCTTGTTTCTTAAACTACCGTACACTTTCCCACCTGCCCTCGATACAAAGAAGGAGTCGTGCCACTTGCCGCTAGTCCTTAGCATCTTAAGATAAAAACAGATTACCCAGAAGGGCTGAAGGTGATGAAATTGTGATCAAAGTCTGTAAAATGATAGAACCTGTGTTTTCTTGGGAACAGGGAGGCTCCGCGATGACTTTTTTTCTGTTAGAGGAGCTGGACAGCTTAAGGATTGATCTGCAGAGAAGCGTAAGATATACTTCTGTGTGGGGGAAAAATACATGCTTGAAAGGTTAATGGCTGGTAAACGTCAATTTTCTACAATCCTGGCTAATAAAAATACCTTATAAGACAGAAAATGTCATACTGCCAAAATTACAGGGGCCTTTGAGATCCATTTGAAGTCTCAGATCCTTTGAAAATGACTGGGGGGTGGGGGCGGGTGGTGTGAGCTCCAAGTCTTTTCCTTCGTGGTTGAGTGATGGCACCTTTTCGGGAAGGTGGAGCATCTCCAAAGAGGTGGAGTCTTTCTGCCGGGGATTTTTGGTTGAAACGCTGAGCAAGTGCTCTGCATTCCTGGGCCTGGAAGCTGCAGGTGGCTCTTTGCTCGGGTACCCTGTCCACCCCAGTAAACGTGCCCTGCGTCGGTGGGTCTATGAGATGGCCCTGCGCCGGGGATTTGCATTCGAAACACTGTAAGCACGGTATTCCCTAAAAGCCTCTCTTTTTTTTTTTTTTTTTTTTAACATGATGATGGTGACAGCCTTTTGTGGCAGCCCCTAAAATTAGAATGGGCTTCGCTCTGCTCTTTGGGTAGGGATTCCAGCGCACAGAGATTCTGGAACTTTCTAGAGTCTCCCCGGGAGAACCTAGGGGACTGGAGATCCTGGGGGACATCGTAGCCTCTCCACCTCCCTCGTCTTGTTTGCTTTCCTTGGATGCAAGTTTGAGTGTGCAGAGCAGATGCCTGAGCACCTAGAGAAAACCAGTGGGGAGAAGAAGTGCTTGTGGGGTGTTACTGCCCCGGGGTCCCGTGGGTCCTGCGTCTTCTGCCGGATTTGATCGAGCCTCTCGACATGGGAGCCCGTTCTTCCGAAGTGATGGAAGACAGCCCTCACGTCCAGCCTGGCTGAATCTGTGTGACGGAGGGGCCTGCCAGCTGCCTTCCTGATTTCTTAGATTCCCTTCGGGCTAGCGCAGGGCCACGGGCTGGGCTCCAGCATCTTGTGAGGCTGCAGCAAAGAGGCTCCTATGGCTGCAGTTTGGTTCTGAAAGTCTCCCAGGCTCCCCTGATGTGGCGCCGTCATAGTCACACATGTCTCTCACCTGTCATTGTCACACGGTGCGCAGGGCCGTGGGAATCTGGAACAGGAACTTGAATTTCTAGCAAGGTGAGCCTGGAGGGGTCGTACTGCCCCCCCAGGGATGGGAGAGGAGGTGCCACTCCCAGGATGGGTCCATCCCAACATAAGAGAATCTTACTTTTGCTTTTTCCCGGGGGAAACATTAAAATAGAGGGTAGCTGGGGTCTCACCAATGCGCCAAGGTTTAGGTCCCGGCAGATTGGGGCTCTTGGGACCGACCCACTTGGGTTTGCATGGGCTGACTGGGGCCAGGGGGCGGGAGGAAGGGGGCCAAGGGACGGCGGCCTGAGAGTGTGGGGACTTGGGAGCAGGACGCCAGGCTCATATTCGGTTGCCTCGTTTCTCTTGGAATTCTGTCCTGAGTGGTTTTTCCTCCCTTTACAAAAGAGGCAGCGAGAAGAGAGTTCTTTCTAAGCCAGGTCTCCATCCTTGTGGGAGCCCTGGCACAGTGCTTGGGACTGCTGGAGACATGCCCCATTGTTGGGCTCTAAAAGGAGGATTCTGGAAGGATATCATTCTGTGACGTGCCCACAAAAGTCCCCCGGTGGCTTCCTTAGGTTGCCGCTTCAAGGAGTCACTAATTAATCACGTCCAGCAACCACAGGGGAGCAGGGGCTGCTCCCAAGACCAGGAGGCGGCAGTCTGCCCTTTGTCCGTTCTCCTTGCAGGCAGAAAATCACCTTGTTTCCTCACTTGGAAAGGTGGTTATTTCATCAGGAAGCCATCCCCTCCCTGCCGTTATCTAGGAATTGTCTTACTGCATTTCTCCCTTATCAGCTTTGAAATTATATTGTTTCCATCTTGCTTAAATGCCACGTGGGTTCAGACTTTTGTTGATGGAAATGGCGCTCCGGATGACGGCCTTGTTTATTGCCAGAGTCCCCGGTCACTCTCGGAGGGCGGATGTGATGGGGAGGCTGCCTGAGATCCCGGACGCTTGTCTGTGTCTCCCCGCAAAGAGTCCCAAGTTCTGAGAGCCAGGCAGGAGCCATGGAGGCAAACGCTTATCTATTTATTTCTGAACATATTGTGCCGTTAATCTCCACTCACCGTCTCCCAGTGGAACTGCTCTTCGTGAGACTGCAGCCTCTCTCCAGAAAGTTATTTGATTTTTGATGTAAGGAAAGGATTAATGCCGTTGGATTTTGATAAGGCTGGCCGTCCAGCGTGGCACAGACATGCTCTTCCTGCCCGTATCACTGATAGTTGGTTCGTTACGCGGGAGCACTGCGGAGTGGCGATATGGGGCGTGCAGAGATAATTGTAGTTGTGCTATTTAAAAAATAAGTCTAGTGCTTTACAATGTTAAAATGATAACCTGTTTAGGGAAACTCACAGTGCCTGTCTTTTGGCATAGAAAAACCTCTTCTAGCGGCTTGACTTGGATCCTATTAATCTATTTTTATTTTCCTGAGCATAAATTAAAGCCTCATTCGTACTTGAACGCTTCAGCTAGAACGTGGGGCCAGAAGTGCATGTCTGCAGTGTCGAACTGAACATGTTTCCAGGACTCTGCACCAATGATGAGCTGATGCCTTGCTCGTAAATGATCTCGTGTTGAAATTAGATGTACTTGGTTAGACTTGGCTAAATAGCTTGATCTGTGGGGGATGTTCCTGATCCAGGTGCGAATCTTGGTGTCTTACCTGGGAACTGGGGGAGAGAGGATTAGAGGCCACATTTGCGCAGTGGATCAGTGTGATCCCATATTCCCGCCGCCCCCCCCCCCTTTCCCTAGCAGGACAGTGACAGGGCCGGTGTTCACACCCGCTCGCTCACACTACTGTTTCCCTTGTGGCCATGTCTGGCGTTTTGGTGGGATGGTCATCCATGGAGGCCCCAGGTGGTGGTTAAAGGATGCTGGATAATGGAGACTGGGCCTGTTATTCTAGGAGGCCATGGGGTCAAGGGCTGTTGGACATTGAAAGGTGTGGGCATCCCAAGACTCCACACTTCATTAAGACACCACATTGTTTATTTTGCCTTTGGGGGTGATGTCTTACTTCAGAAATACGTCTGGATCTTTGGATCCACAGATAACAGAGCAGCTGCATCACTCTTTGGTCCATTAGTCATGGGTCCCAGGGGGTCTTAGGCCCTCCAGGCCATGGGCCCAGGGCCCCTTTCCCTTTTTCCCCACACCACGCCCACCCCTTCCTGGGGCTGGCATGGAGCCACCTGCTGGAGCAGCTGGAAGTTGCCATCCCCGGGAACCCCTTGGACCTCCTGCCTCAAATCCCATTTCTCCATGGAGCCCCCATTCTGCTGCCTTCTCCCATCCTTCTGCCTGAGCTAAGTGAGATTAATTACTTTCACCTCTATTGTCTCATAGCTTTATTAAAGTATGTGATTATGTGGAGTTTCTTGTGTTCTCCTCCACGTCTGATAGAATTGTCATGCTGTGAGTGTGAGTGTGTGTGCACATGTGTGCGTGTGGCCTTAAAGCTACACATGTGCAGGAGGAGGTGTGTAGGGAGCTGGAGAGCGGGGCCAGTTCCCCAGGTCACCTATGAGGCCTCCCTCCCCGGAAGGAATCTTTACAGGAAAAGGAGATGAGCTTTCTCCCACCTCTTAGGGGGGCAGAGGCTAGAACTGATAAGCAAGAAAATGTGAAAGCATGATAATTAGGGAAGGGTGGGCATCAAGTGGAAAAGTCAAAGTGTTTTTCATTTTGCATTTATGTATTAGGGCTTGTTCAGTATATTTATTAAGCCATTATCAAAGCCAAGTAAGACAATTGGGTCTTTGTCTAATGAAATTGCCCTTCTGTGGGTTGTGTTAGATTCAGGTGACCAGAGCATAATTGGATAACAGTGGTGATTATTATGTGAATCTTCGGACTGGACCCCTCTGCTGTGGTGGGGCCGCCGTGGGACTCAGCCTGGGGAGCTCAGTGGCCGGCTCTTCCTTCCCCATCACCGAGCACCTGCCGGGCCAGTCACCTGCAGCTGCAGGGAAACAGCGGGAGCGGTCGGGGAACGGGAGCCTCCCCTCCTCCGAGGGTGGTGCCCCCGCCAGGCCCCGTGGGAACACAGACGTGGCCTGAGCTCCCAGTGCCGAGGAAACATGCGCAGAGCGAACCCTGATGTGAAAATCTCAAGCCTGGTGATGCTCCGTGAGTCAAGCCCCCAGCAGGTCGCTGGGCCCAATTCCTGGTCTCCGCACGTGATTGCGGCTTCAACTCTGTTTTCGGTAACAGGGCGGCCGCGTGGAGGCCAGTACCGACGGGAGGCTCTGACTCTGGTCTCAGAGACAGGGAACTGGAGGGAAGGGGACATCTTAGGGCCCACGGCTGCAAGGAAGAAAGCCTCCTCCAGGGAGTAAAGGCCAGCCCTGGGGTCATCAAATAGGCCTCCACGCTGATTGGTAGCCGCCCACCGTGCCCTGGGCCCATGAGGCGTTCTGGGGACAGCCCCCCCCCCCCGCCCCCGCAAGTCGTGAGCCTTGACCCCTGGTGCTGGGCGGGCCGGGTGGCTGTTCCCTGGGGCTGGGCGTGAGGAGGGGCTGGGGGCGAAGCCTGATGCAGGAACAGCAGGGACGGGGCGCAGGGAAGCAGCCAGGGAAGGAGCCTTATTCTGGTGTGGAATTACCACGAAGGCGGGAAAGGGCGTTTTCACGGCACTTGTCCAAACCCAGGCTGTCGGCGTCTGAAGAGCCCCAGAGCGTCAGGCCCGCACGTGGGGCTGCGGTACGGCCGGACCGTCAGAGTGCCCACGGTGCACACAGCTCGGGACGAGCGTCCCACCGTGACAGAGACCCCTGTCCTCCCCCGGCGCCAAGGCCTCAGGATGGCACCCGGATGCCCTGACTCTTGCGAATCCCGATTTCTCACCAAGAAAGCAGGTGCCAGGTGTGAAGCAAACAGTTCATGGCATTATTTTGCTTTTACTGGGCTTGTTCATAAGCAGATTAGGCATTGATAAAATCTTGTTAAACGCACGTACTTACTTCCGTAAGAGGGAGGCGTCCGTGAGGACAGAAGCAGCGGTCTGACCCGGGAGGGGGACGTGCGGAGACCGCAGGGCACGGCGTCACTGTGCCAAGTGCGTGCTTGCCGCCCTGCATGGGGTTGGGGACCCAGATGACCTTCCCGGGGGTCTGACCTTGCTCCGGTGAGCAGGCAGCAGTCTCCCAGCGTTGTCCCATCTCCAGGCTCTGGATGGGACGCCCCCTGGCGGGTTTTCCATGGGGATGAAATGTTCCCCGTGCAGGTCACAAGTATTAAAGAGCATGGGTGGGACCGTGGTTCCGAGGGTCTGCAGATGGGGCAGAGCCTCGGCCAGGGTCCAGGACACACGCCGTCCTCTCCTCTCTGACGTGCAGCTCAGAGCCGTCCACCTGCCCTGACCCAGAGTTTGGGGTGGGTGGGCGGGGCTCCCCCGTACGCTGGGTTCCGGCGTGTGGCCCCGGGTGTGCGCACCCCTTCCAGGACAGCACCATGGCGTCCACGCAGCCGACGCCAAAGCCGGAGGGGACACGTCCCCGTAACCCATGTTAGGGGACAGACCCGAGACCTGTGCGTTCGTCACGCGGCCCCCGTCGGCTCCGCCAGCCGACTGCCCACGTGATAAACACGGGAGACGCTCGGCCTCTGTGGACCAAGCAGGTTCTGTCCACACTTCCCATCTGTTGGACGTTTCTTCGAAAACCCCCGCTGCTCTGGCGGGGGTGGGGGTGGGCCGGTCAGGAGCGGCACTGAGGACGGAGTAAGGCGAGAATGAACCTAACACACTTTAGAAAAGATGGTTTCTTTTAAAAAAGTACCTTTCATCTGTCCCTCTTGTATTAATTTAACAGTTTGTATTTTTAAAACGCCAAAAAAATGTGTTTGGAAACTTGAAAAACAGAAAAATACAAAGAAAATTCACCATGACTTTATCTCCCTCCCCTGAAGAAAGCACCTTTACTCATTTGGCGTGTCATCTTCACACACGTGTGTGCGTGTGTGTTTGCGTGTGTGCACACGTGCCTGTGTGTGCATGCGTGTGCGCTTGCATGTCTCTCTGTGTGCACACGTTAATGTGTGCACATGTGTGTGCGTGCACATGTGTGTGCACAGGCTTGCATAGGTGGGATGTGTTTTAATGTAGGTGCACATGTGTGCAAGTGTGTGTGTGACTGGTGTGTGTTTATGTTTCCACATGTGTGTGCAGACACACACCCACATGCTTTGTGCCTGGGTGTGCCTGTGTGGTGTGTATGCGGGTTTGAATGTGTTACTGTGTGTGCGAGGATATGGGTGTCATGGGCAGTGTGCACGAGCACGTGCACATGTGGCGTGGTTGAGCGTGAACCTGTGTGGCTTACCACACGCACATGCGGCCTGCGTGTGGTAGGACAGGATGTTTCCTGGTCTTTGCTGCAGGAATCGATGCCGCGGTGACAATCTTTGTAAGCACCTATTACGGTCCGTCTGCTGTGATTCTTCGTGACGGGTCATTAGGAGGAGAATTCAGAATTTCTGGTTCAGAGGTTGTGTTTGTTACACTGTCCTCTGGCCCCACTTGTGTAAAGGGAGACCTGGTGCCGATTTATGTTCCCGGGGAGGATGCTGGGGACGCGCGTGTCCCTGCGCCTTGTAGCCTGGAGGTCCCATTGGTGTGGCCAATCTTTTAAGACTGTGTCCGGTGTGACTGGTGCGATGGGGGGAGGGGGTGGGGGAGGGGGGATGGCATCATCTGACCTGCATTTATGCAGTCAGTGGAGAAGCTGGGCGCTCAGAAAATCTATTTTTCCCTTCTCTTTTTATCTTTCACAAGATGGCATGACCGTCCGTGTTCCTGTTTCCGCTGGGGGGTGACGGGCGTGGCCGACACGAGTGTACGCATTTGTCAGGGGAAACCCGACATCTGTCTTCAGCCTGCAAATGCGCTTGCATTTCTGGGAGCCCAGTTGCCACTGAAATCCTCAGGGAGGTTTTGTGATACTCGGGTAGTTGTAGTGCATTCTTAGTCTGTGTGTTCTCAGCACGGAGGTGCTGGCGGTGGGTGGTTGATGGAGTCTTTTATCCGGGGACCATTTGTTTATAATAAAAAGTAAGCGGAACCCATCCAGATTGGCGGCAGCCCCAGCACGGGGTCCGTGAAAGGCGCTGGAGCTCTCTGAGGCCCGGAGTGAGGGTGTGGCCGGCCGCGGGAGCAGGCGGCCCGAGTGCTCTGTGGAGGGCCTGACGGTCGTATTGCAGGCCCTGCTGTCCAGATGTTGGCGGCACCCCCGCGACTGCCCTCGTGGCACAAAACCAGCCGTGCACAGGGGGTAAGGAAGGCTGGCTCTGTGCCAGGGAGACATTATGCGCTGCTCCAGGCCGGGGGCCGGATTCGACGTGTCACAGAGTCCCCCTCTTCCTGCTTCTCTGCCAGACCCTCCCGTTTTCACACTCCTCTCTCCTGGACACGCGGAGGAACAGGGCCCCTGGTCGGGATCGTGCCCCGAAGGCCTCATGCTCTGGTCTTCTAGCCACCGTCTGAAGCTCCGTGTTCGCAGTCCCGTTCTGCAGATGAGGAAGCGGAGACCAGCCAGCTGGGAGGACGTGGCCAAGGTCACGAGGAACCCGTGGCTGCCCGTGGACGGGGCAGCTCAGAGCGGCGTCCGTTGTTGGGGCCTGAGGCCCGAGCGGGCCTCAGGAGAGGAGAGGAGAGGCGGAGGAGAGGTGGAGGACACCGGACACGGAGCCGCCGCGAGCCGGCCGGGCCCCTCCGGCCCGCCACGGAGTGCTGTGCTTCGTGCCGGGCAGATGATAAGGACGCCCGTAACTGCGGCTGTAAGGGCGAGAGAAAGGAAACGGGACTTGATTAAGCACTGATGGATAGTATATTCAGTTTCCAATTTAATGATCTGCAACTGCAAATCTAGGGTTAAGAATGAACCAATTTCTCACTTCCCTTTTGCTCTGTTCATCCCAGATAAGGAAATGAAAGGATTACTCCACAGACGTACAATCCAAATGTCAATGTTCTGCCTCGTTAGAGAAACGGGTGCGACTCCCCCGAAAGCCCGCACCGTGGTGGTGATGTCGCGCAGCTCCCCTGCTCCGGGTGGGGATGCTCGTGGGGCGCGGGGGCCTCACGGGGAGGTTGTGCCGGCGCTGGAAGCCTGCTCCTGTCCGGGACCCTCGCCCCTTCTTGCCACGCCTCCCTCCCGCGGCCGAGCCTCCCTCCCATCCTGGCCGCGGGGCGGGGTCGGCCGTCTAGACGCTGGGAAGCGGTTCCTGGTGGCGGGTGTTGGCGCCGCTCATTCCCGCCAACCTGGCAGGGCGCTGAGCGATGAGGGGACAAGTGTGCGAGTCGATGGCGTGTTGGCCAAATCGCGTACGGCTGTGTTGTCTCCTTCCCAGTGCTCTCGCGCAGCAAGCGGAGGGGGGAAGCCGCCTGGGCTCCGTTCCGCTCGGGGCGGGTGCCCTCCCCCAAAGTCAGGCCTCCAGCTGTGCTGCAGGGGTGCGGGGGCTGGGGACAGCACACACCCTGCTCGGGGCACCACACTCGTCCCACAGCAGGACTTTATGGGGCCAGGTTTTTCAGCCGTTCTGCAAAGGACTGGTTAGAACCTTCCAGATCAAGTGGCTGAAGGCGGTGTATTCTTTTCGCATGACTTGAGATGGGGGGCGGGGGGCTGCTGGTTGCAGTTCAGAAGCCAAGAGTGTTCGGTAGCTAATGCTTTTACTCAAGGAGAGAAATTACCAGCAAACACTTCTGCTCGGCAACTTTGTAAAAACAAACATATGACAGTGTAAACGCTTCTCAACAGCCCTGCATATTGGTTTGGTTCACCAGACACTGAGAGCCGAGAATAAAACAATGAGAAGGGATGTGCCAGCTCGCAGGGAAGAGTCCCCGAATCGCTGACGGGTTCGTTTTCGCTGGTTCACGGGCAGGTTTCAGAGCCACATCTGCTGCTTCTCCGGGAACACGCCGCTGTGCTCGGGGCCCCCTTCCCGGGATGCGGTGGGACTGACATCGGCCCGGAGTCGCCGGCGGGGGCCCAGGTGGATCGATGGCCATGCTGACTCCAGAGTGGCGGCCCACTTCGTTTCAAACACGGCGGACGTCACACTCCTTGACCGTGCTGCTTGAGACGTCGGGCCTGTTGTAAAACGGTCATTCCGGATGGGACACGGACGTGGGGCCCCGCTCCCTGCTGTGTGGCCCTGGCGCTGAGGTCCCTCCGCGAGTCTGTCTTCTCGGGGGTCGCAGTGGTCTCGGTGTCCAGAAGTGGAAGGCGCGTGTGCGCGCGTGTGTGTGCACACGAGCGTGCGTACCCGGGACCTTGCCGTGCACCCAGAGGTGGGTGGTCACCACTCAGCCTGCAGGAGCTCTTCTTGAAGACGAAGACCGTCATGGGCACTGACAGGGCTGTGAGCCCTGTCCCTTCCCACCACAGGATGACACCACGGGGACACCGCGGTGTGACGTTCCCTTTCTGGGAGTCCAGTGGACATCGTGGGCTTGATTCCCAGGCTGCTGGAGAAGTCGCTGCCAGCACGCCCTCCTTGTGCTCCCAGGGCGGCCGCCGGGACTGTGTGTCGGGTACCTGGCCTGCCCCGGGCTGCGGGTGTGTGTCCTTATGGCCAGTGGCCGGCTCCCCAGCGGGTGAGGCTTGTTGGCTGACCCCCGCCATAGCAGCCCTCGAGGGACCCGTGACCACAAAGCGGCTCTGGTTTCTGCTCACAAGGAAGGTCCAGGAACGGAGACGCCGAGGCCCGGCTGCCCAGGTGGACAGTTGACCTGGGGCCAAGCCGGGTCTGTCGGGAAACGCATACCCCTCTCCTCCGCCAGCTACGGTGAAATGCTCTTTGGGCGCTACAGGTTCTCAGTGAAATTGAGTTTCAAGGGATGAAAGAAAACCACAGCCAATAGGATTTGGGAGGACGATGATGTGCCTTTAAAAAAAAAATCTATTTATCCAAACCCATTTGTTGAGAGAAGCCTCGGGCATATTTTCATTCTCATGATTTTGTTTTTCCCAAATAGAATGCGTTCCTCCATGGAGTCTTCTGGTGACATGTTCCCAGAAAAATCCCCTCACACGGAGTGGCCAGGGTGCCCGGCTGATCCATGAAAACGGGATTTTCCGATCTTTGGTTCAGGGCCCCAAAGTTGAACTGCGTAATGTGTTTTAGTGGAAGAAATCACATTTGTCCCTCTTGATTGACAGCCTAATACTCATGCCCCCCAGCGTCTGAGGCTGTGGCCGAGTGCTGCGAGGTCACCGGGCTGACCGTCGGGCAGTTAGGCAGGGCTCGCCGCAGCCTGGGGCTGGAGGAGGCCGGCCGGCGGGGCTGGCTTGCTAATCACGTCCTGGGCGGCGGCGGCAGCGGCAGCGGCAGCGGCGGCGAGTCCCGGCCAAGGGGGGCGGGAGCTGAGCGGCTGATAATTAATAGTCCTCCTTGTCCAGCAGGTCCCTGCTGCCCGTGGCCGGGCTGGCGGCGGGAGCTGCGGTTGCCACGGGTCCTGGCGGCAGGGAGAGGTGACACCCGTCGTCGGAAGCATGGCTCCGAGGTGGTGGCCCGGCCGCAGAGGAAGGTGCTGGGGCCTCGAGCACGCCCCCCCAGTGCCGACGGTCCCAGGGCTGCCCTGCGTGGGAAGCACGGGGACCCAGCGGCCCCAGTGTGAGCGGCGTCGGCTGTTATCTGTGTCCGAGGTTCAAGGGTATTCGTCGTCTTCAAGGGTAACAGAATCCTTGTGCTCTGTGCAGGAGTCATGGAGTCGGGCTCCTTGCAAGTAAACTGGGGCTTAAAGGGAAAATGGCTTCTCCGGATCCTATTAGGAGAGGACAAAACACATTTAAAAAGCCGGGAACTCGTTCTTTCTGTCCCGTGGTAACAGGAAAGTGGTCTGTTGAACACGCTCCTTTGGAGAGGGTGGCAGGATTTTGCTCCCGGGCTGAATGGAGGCTTCACGGATGCTCCAGCGCACGGGGTTGGGGTGACTGGGGTGGGAGGAGAAGTTCTGGTGGGCTTCTGGGCCAGGCCAGGCCGGTCCTAGCAGCAGCTGGTCCTCGTGGTGGCCTGAGCGCACACTGAGCCGTGCGCGTGCCAAGGGCCGCCTTCTCCTGCCTCTGCACATCCCAGGTACTGGGCTGGGGACTCCGCTCCCAGGGCTGACTCCGGCCCAGCGCTCCATCCCGTCTGGGACAGGCTGCTTCCGAGCCTCCTGGCCTCCTTCTCTGCCCCGTGCACCCCCCAGCACTGGGCACGGGGGTCTCGCCCGTGCACCCCCCGGCACGGGGCACGGGGGTCTCACCAGCTCATCACTCTAGGGTGCTAGGGGGCTGAGGGGGCCTGGAGAGGAACCAGCGTGTTCCCTGTCTTTGCCTTCGACAGCCAGCTGAGGCCAGCTTAGTGATGTCCTGCGAAATAGGAAGTGACACTGGAATGTCCCTGTAGCCAGCAGGACCTGACGTGACCCTGTTTTTCCCCAGCCTGCTTGGCCTGTCTTTCTGTGTGCCCCATGGGGAATCACTGCCCTTATTCCCATTAGCTGCCCCCTGCACCCTTTTTGTGAGTGGGTGAGGTGGTCTGGAGAGGCTGTGGAACCTACCCAAGATCCCCTAGCCCAAGGAGGGCAAAACCCACATTGAAGGTGGACCACGTACACACACTGCAGATGCTCTCTACTCCCCAGGCCACTGCACCACGGAAGGACATTTCAGGCTAAGTCAGGTGGAAGAATGAGTAGATGAAATGAATGGGTGGCAGGTGGGTAGATGGGTTGATGGATGGGTATATGAAATGCATGGACGGTAGGTAAGTGGAGAAGAGAAGGAGGGAAGGTGGAGGGATGGAGTGATAGATGGATAGATGGGTAAGTAGGTTGATGGGTGGGTGGGTGGATAGATCAATGGATGGATAGTTGGGGGGATGGATGGATGGATGGGGGTAGGGGGATGGGTGGATGATGGATGGATGGTTGCATAGATGGATGGATGGATAGTTGGGGGGATGGATGGATGGATGGATGGATGGGGGTAGGGGGATGGGTGGATGATGGATGGATGGTTGCATAGATGGATGGATGGATAGATGGGTGGATGATGGATGGGTAGGTAGGTGGATGGACGGATAGATGGGGAAGGATAGATGAATATGGGGTAGGGAGATAGGTGGATGATGGATGAATGAGTAAATAGGTGGATGGACGGATAAATGATGGATGGATAGGGGTGGGGGATAGGTAACTAGGATGGGTGGGATAATAGAATGGGATGGGTAAATGGGATGGAGGGATGGGTAAATAGGATGGGTGGATAGATGGATGGGTAGGGGTGGGGTTGGCTGGGTGATGATGGATGGGTGGGTGAGCGGATGGATAGATGGAGAAAGGATGGCTGAGGAGGTGGAGGGATCGGTAGAGAGAAGGAGCCCAGTTGGGTTAATTTGAGTCCCTTCATCCTGGCCACACTGCAGATTGGTCTGCTGGGGGACAGGTGAGGCACTGATTTCAGTGAGCCGAAAGCCCACCTGGACCTCAGCTGGAGCATCTTTCTGTCTTTTCACACAGGGTGTACCATGGGGCTGCTAATGAGGGTCTTTCCCTTTAAAAACTCCCAGAAAAGGGGCGCCTGGGTGGCTCAGTGGGTTAAGCCTCTGCCTTTGGCTCAGGTCATGGTCTCAGCGTCCTGGGATCGAGCCCCGCATCGGGCTCTCTGCTCAGCAGGGAACCTGCTTCCCTCTCTCTCTCTGCCTGCCTCTCTGCCTACTTGTGCGAGCTCTCTCTCTCTGTCAAATATAAAAAAATATTAAAAAAAAAAAAGACAACTCCCAGAAAAGCACCGGCCTTGCGTCGTGCAGGGCGCCCTGTATCGTGTACAAAATAACGCCGAGGACGGGGGTGGGGGGGTGGGGGGGTGGGGGGTCCTGCTCGCTGCGAAGCGTGACTTACGAGGTGATTTTCGGTGATCAGTTTGGGGCGTTGAGCGGATGCACGTGATCCCAGCCACGGGCCAGCCTCCTGAGGGCAGGGGTCGGTCTGGCTTGGTCAGCGGCGTTCCCAGTGCCAAGGTCAGTGCCCGGCGCAGGGCAGACCCCTGAGCCCCTCACTGCCTGGGAAGGCCAGGTTCCGGAAGCCGGCAGCGCGTCTTCCGTTCGTTTGTTCTTGTGTGTGATAGAGACAGGCGCGCGCCCCAGACCCGTTACCAGGGCTCTCCCGTCGTCTTAGCGTGTTCCCTGCATCTAGAAGGTACGCGCCCTGGGCTGAACTTTCCTGAGTCTGCGGGGAGACTGGAGAACACATTGCGGAGCTGTGGTTTGAATGACAATCGGGGACCGGGAGAAGCTGCCCTGTGGCAGAGAGCTCCGCCTCCTGCTGGGTTTGGGGGTGTCGGTTCCCCTCGGGGACGCCTGCGCAGGAGTCCCAGCAGGGCTTTGGCTCCCGCCAGGCAGCTTGTGTGCGGGGATTCCGGTCACCCTGGTCCTCCCTGACGCGCCCTCCGCTGGTGCCCGGAGAAGTGGAAGGTGGCTGGCGGGGCGGGGCGGGGGGGGGGGGCGGGGTCGGAGTCGGAGAGCCGAGCTCCGGCCGGGCTGGGCGCCACAGAGAAGTGTTTCCGCCCAGGGCCAGCGCCAGCCTCCCCGCCGCCGCCCGATCGGAATGGGCAGGGAGATCGATGGAGCGGACCGTGTATGAGTTACAGGGATGAGATCGAAGCCCACGGCTTCATCGATCAGCTGCCCGAGACAGCACTCCCCCGGAGAACCCCGGAGCCACAGCCCAGCCCGAGGCCTGGCTCGCCTCTCCCCTCGCCCCTTCCCGCTGCCCTTCCCCCTCCTCCCCCCTGGAATTCTTTCCGGAGCATTCTCACTCATCGGCCTTCACGAGTCTCGCACGAGGACACACCCTGTCTGAGTTACCGCAGACCATCTGAGGATCCCGATCCCCGCATTCACTGCTTCCCCATTGAAAAATAACTTTAATTTACGGCAGACGCTGTGAGCCTCTGGCAACCCCATTGCGCTCGAATCCTGCAGTCATCGTCACCCCTTTCTCTTGCAAAAAAAAAAAAGTGCGGATTAATTAAAAATACATTTAAATGTACGTGGACTAAAGGAAATCGTTAACAAGCAGAGCTCAGAGGCGTCAGAAAGGAGAGCTGGTGAGTCTCCCGTGTTCGTGGTCACGAACGAGGAGGTGTGGGCGTGCGTCTGCGCGTGCGCCCAACAGGACCGTTGCCTGAATCTGGAACCAGAACACGCTCGGGAAGAGCGGAGCTGGGTCAGCCAACGGGGGGCTCATGGCCCCACCGGCAGAGACTGCAGCGGGAGCATCGTGGACTGTAACGGGCTGCACAGACCCCCAGAGAGACGTGTTCCCATCTTCCCCCCTGGGAGTGTAGCTTTATTTGGGGAGAAAAGGGTCTTTGCAAATTTATTCAGTTAAGATGAGGTCCTACTGGGTTAAGATGGGCCGTGCATCTGTGAGTGGCGTCCCTGCGACAGAGGACGGGGACCCCCAGGGGCATGGCGGATCATGTTGGACGCTGAGATCGGAGTGAGGTGTCTGCAAACTGGGAACCAGCAAGAGCCCTCGCAGGGGCGGGCGGGACCCCTGCCGCAGGTGTCACAGAGAACGTGGCCTGACGTGGCTTCTGGCCGCCGGAGCTGGGGGACGGCACTTTCTGCTGCTTTAAGCCGCCGTGTCCGTGGTGATGCTTTGGTCGTGCCGTGCTGAGAAACGGGGCAGCGCTGGAAAGCCAAGGGCGAAGGTGTTGGTCCCAGTGTGTGTGCTGACTTGCCGTCTTGGGAAGTCCCAGGAGGGACCGTCCACCCTGGGGGCATATTCTGTCCCCCCCCCCCCCTCGCCCTGAGACGGAGCAGCTGCCCGGTCCAGGGGGCAGGCCTCGTGTCCGGAATCTGCGTGGGGGTTTCCTGGCAGCCCCATGAGAGGCACATCGTTCCCCAAAGACCCCCCGGACACAGCACCCCATCCTCGTCTCCCGGCTTCGGTTCCTTCTTGCTGCGTCTGGCAGGAGGTTCATAAGAGCATATTCTGTGAGCGAGGACGAAAGCCCCTAACCTGTGGAAAGTGTCAGTGGTCCTTTGAAGTCAGCGTGAGATCGGCCAGCATTGTCCCTTTGGGCCTTGACTTGTTGCAAACATCCGGGGCTGGGCGTTGGGCCCGTGTGAATATTTGATAGGAAGTTTTAGAAGGATGACCGGATTTGAGACTGGTTCTTGCAAAGCAACGATATTAAAAATGGTTTTGTTTTAAGGAAGCATGTGTGTGTTCGCTCACCGAGCCCGCACGGCCGGTGGAGGGTACAGACGGCTGGGGCCTGGACAACGGCGCCCAATCCTGCTGCCGGAAGCTTACGTCCGATGGGGGAGGGAGGGCCGACAGTCACGTGAATCAGTGAGACCCGCGCCAACCCTGCAAGTGAGATAAGTTCCAAAACACACACACTTGCCTGATAATAGTATCTCAATGTGGAGCAAAGACCAAAACAAACTCTAGGTTGAGGGTCTGGTGGTCCACGGCCAGAAGGGGTGAGGCTAGAGGTGAGGGCCGCCCATCGGGTGGAGCGACAGCTGAGTGATGAGGAGGAGAGGAGCCGAGCACGTGAACAGGTAAGGGGAGAGTTTCCTGGGCAGAGAGAATGGCACGTGCAAGGGCCCTGAGGCAAGCCTGAGATGGGCGTGTTCCGGGAGCAGAAGGAAGCCCTGCGGGGTGGATACAAGCAGAGCCTTGAACCGTGGACTTCTGTGGGTGGGGTCGGCGAGCCCAGGGCCTCCTCTGCCCAGACCCAGCTCTCCTCCAGTTCGTAGTTGGAGCCCTCAGTGTGCTCCTGAGAGCCGGGGGGCTAGGGGGCTGAATGGGCTGCAGCTGGGTTCAAGCCCCCGTGGGTTCTCTCTGCGGCGATGCCGACCTGGGTGGGGAGAATGCCTGGTCCGGGGCTCCTGCCCTCCCCCACCGCCACCGATCCCCTGCAGCGGGCAAGGTAGTCTGTCTTCCAGTGCCCAGACACCAGCTCCTTTAGGTGGAAAAGCCCCAGTTCCCCAGCAGGCCCTGCAGGAAGACAGGTACCCCCGGGAAACAAACTCCCTCTTGGTGTCCTTATTCTCGAACGTTTTCTGGCTGACCGATGGCAGGGCCCTCCCACCTGCGCACGTAAGCCACCGAGAAGCCACAGGCTTCCACCCTCTTAACCCCGGTAGCCTTCCTGGAAGGTTTCCACAGTGCGGAGGAAGACCAGCACCCCTGTGGCCTCCTCGGGGCCGTGGTCTGTGCCGAGGGCTGCGTTCGCCGGGTTTCACTGAAGGGTCCCAAGGGCCACCCGCCCACCCGCCGTACAGATGGGGAGCCCAGAGTGGGAAGGCGCAGATCAGAGCCTGCCTGTCTGTGCCGTTGATCCCGCAGATGCTTGTGGGGCACCGTCTGCCCTACGGGAATCGAGGGAGAAAGCAGTGCCCTTACGTTCAAGGACACCAGAGTCCTCCCCACTTGGGAGAGCAGCAGCAAGGTCTGGAAACACATGTCCGTGTAACTCAAGTGGGGTGTGCGCCCGCTGCGGCGCCAGGGGCGGACCCGGCTGGCCCTCCCCTTGGGCGTCCGACCCCCGAGAGTTCTACTGCTCTGTTAGTTCTTTCCAGGGATTATTTGCAGACAATAAACCTCATTTCTAAAAATAGGTCACATAAAAGGCTTGAGCATTTTTCTAATTAGTGTGAGAATTTATTGAATATACATCACACATATATAGATCACAATATTATTAAAATTACTATTAAGACTTTACACATCAAAATATTTCAGGCGGCGGGGACACTGGAAGCCTGATGCTCCCTGAGAATCATATCTGCATTAGCAAGATAAAGGACAATTTAGGACGATTACAAAAGCAATGATTTAGCGTACAACATAAAACTCTGCTGAGAACTACCTCCTAATGCCAGCTGCTGCTAAGCTGCTTAATCTTTATCTAGTTCAATTAAAATCTGAATGTTTGGGATTTCATTAACAACCAGGGGTTTGGAAATTACATGCGCTTTTCCGCCGGATCCCATTGCCGACGCCCAGTATTGGAAGTCTCCCAAAACGTCTTCAGGTAGATTTAGGTATAATTAAAACTTACGTACTTAAAGGATAATGCAGAGGTAAGAGAAGATTAGTTTAGGATTTCAGTCTGATCCAATTGACAAAGTAGAAACCCCCCTTCCCCCCGGCACCGCAGCTCTGGACGGCCACTGGCAGGGCTGCCCCCCCCCGAGATCCCCCAAGACCCTCGATCACAGGGCACCCCTGATGGCAGCTGGCGGGGCTGTCCCCCTCGAGATCCCCCAAGATCCCCAGTCACAGGGCACCCCTGATGGCAGCTGGCGGGGCTGTCCCCCTCGAGATCCCCCAAGACCCCCGGTCACAGGGCACCCCTGGATGGCAGCTGGCGGGGCTGCCTCCCCGCCCTGACACCCTGAGACCTCCGGCCACAGGACGGGCTTGCGTTTAAGGAGCGGGACTCGCTCGGGCGACCTGGGAGTGCGCAGGGTTCGTGCCCAAGCTTCACTGGAGTGCAGATGTGTTTGCTCTTTGTCAGCTCTTGATGCAAGTTTTCCCGATCTTGCAAGCAGGTCTTTCCAAAATTAAACCAGCCAGAGTGATGACCCAGCTTCATGTTTGACCTGGAAGGATGCCTCGTGTGCGCGTCTTCCCCCGACCCGGGTGCCCGGGTCCCGTGTCACCAGCTGTATGCTTCTTCCCAGAATGGGAGGATCGTGGGGAGGCTCTGACTGAGCGTGGGGCGGGGGCCGGGAATCTGCATTATTCGCGGGCTCCTGTGTCACGCCTCGTGCGCCCTGAGGGAGAGCTTCAGACTCGGGGTCCACAGGGAACATGCCTGCGTCTGCACTCAACTTGGATACCTGTGTGTGGGAGGCTGCGTGATGGGCCCGAAGGCGCCAACGTCCTGATCCCCAGAGCCTGGGACGGATGGGACTCAATCATGGACACAGAGCTGGGACACTGAGGGAGGAGGGTCCGAGGCAGGAGACTGAACTGTGGAGGAGGGGCCACGTGCCAGGGGATCGGGGCGCCTCCAGAAGCTGGGAGAGGCGAGGAACAGCTTCTCCCCTGGAGCCCCCAGAGGGACGGGGCGGTGTGCCCGCCCCGAGAAGCTGTGTGGCCGCGAGCAAGCCGCCGTGCCTCTCTGAGACCCTTGTCCTTGCCTGTGAGCTGGGTGTGGGGGAAGGGGGTCGGACGAGGATGGAGTCCTTCCCCATGAGGTGGGTGGAAGGCGTGTGTGTGCACACGCTCACGCCTCTCAGCATCTGTGACTGCCACCTTTCCTCCCCTCTGCCTGTCACCTCACCCAGCTGCGTCTCCCTGCCTCCCCGGGAGATGCCCGGAGTCGGGGCCGGGGAAAGAGCCCAGCTAGTTGTCCTGCGATTTGGGGTCAGTCCCCTCTTTCTGGGCACCCTGGGCAGCTGCGCGGGTGGCTGAGCCAACTCTGCAAGACGCTGGCCACCTAGTGTCCTTCACTTGTCCTCGTCAGTGTCGTGTCCCCCCCCCCCCCCGCACTGTGCGCGCGTGCACACACACACATACACACACACGCTTCCTTTAAGGCTTGTGCTGTGCTTTACTTCTTTCCCCAGGAACCCTCTGGCCCCATCTCTTCGAAGGGGCTATTTCGGATGGAACAGGGTAGATAGCTCTGTCTCTGCAGTGAGGGTGCAATGCGATGACTTCCCTGGGTCATCATTGAATTGTTCAGTATTCGGCACTTTGAATCATTCTGAAACTGGTTTTCTGTGACGTTTTATTATCTTAGATTTACATCTTACTGTTTCCTGGTCTTCTCTTGAGACCTTGAGTTCCTGGAGGCCAGGAGGCGTGTGTGTGTGTGTGTGTGCGTGTGCGTGTGTGTGTGTGTGTGTTCTGTGGGTGTGCTTGTATGTCTATTTTCCAGTGACCTCTGATGTCCATGAGTACATGTTGCGTATTTTACACGTAACTTATCTTTCCCTCAGTGATGTTTCCCTTCATCTCAGGGGAGAGAGAAACTTTGTATCTGGACAGGTGCTGCAGGGCTGGATGTGATGTGGACCTTTGGATCTGTTGCCACAACCCTAATTTCTAACACGTCTACACATCCCGTCAGAATCCTGCTAAGATGCTGACTCTGACTCCGAGGGTCGGGGCTGGGGTCTGAGGGTCCGCACCGCCCCCTGCCGCTGGATGGGGACCCCCCGTTACGCAGCAGGGGTCTCGAAGGCGCCACCCACACGTGTGAACCTCCCGGCATCGTTCCAAGTCCCAGGGCCAGTTCCTGCGAGACTATAAACACACCCCTGACTCCTTCCGATTCTCCAGCCTTCAGTGTTTCTCTTCCTCTTGGTCGGAGGGTGTCTGCACCCGCTTCGAATGGCCGTCTGACCGCTCGCAACCAACGGTGTGGCTGGTGGTACATCAGGGTTAGACCGAGCCACCAAGATGTGAGGCTGTCATTTCCACTTGTCAAGAACGAATGGATGAAGAGAGGAGTGAATGAAGGACGGGTCCACATCCCGAGGGCTTGGCGCACACTCTGGCAGGGAGACGCCGGGAGATGCGTGGGAGCTCAGGGGGGGTGCGTGGCTGCATGTGGCTTCAGGTGAGGGGACGGGTCGCAGGCTGATCCCACAGGGCCATAAACAGACGGGCCTGCCGTTCCTCCTGAGCCCCGTCAGTCCTCTAATGGCCCCCCTCCTGTTGTTCTCCGGTCGATTCGTGGTCTAAGGACACGGCCGGCCACTCTGATGCGCTTCCGAGTCCAAAGCGGGAGGAGGCTGTGCGTCTGCTCAGTCCCTCGCTGTCCCTCGTCAGAAGTTTCAGAGCTTCTGGTCTTTTGTTCGTTCCTTAGGTTTCATTCCACCCGCTGATTTTAAGAGTCTTTCAGAGATGTCGGAAAGGGTGATGATTGTGAGTCTGGACTCAACACATAGCCTCAGAACACGGTCGGCAAAACATCCCGGGTTCCTTGGAAACTTCCATTTGCGGGAAGTGGTTGAGTGGCTGTGTGGTCGTGATGTCACTGAGTTTTTAAAACGTTTGATTGACGTATCGCTATATGCAAAAGAAAGGGGGGAGGGTACGTCCCGAGTGTCCAGGCAACAAAACCTCGCCAGCTGAGCACAGCCCGTAACCAGCACCCACGGATCAGGGGCAGAGTGGGGCCCGCCTCCCGGCCCTTCTCCACTTTCCCCTCCTGGAGGGTCTGCTCCATCTGCGTGCTGCCTGATTTTGAACTTCAGGTCACTGGAGGCTCGTGGCCTCGACTCTCCGACTCTCTGGCTTCTCCGGTCGTGCTCCGGATCCCCAAGACGGCGGCTTCTGCGACCTCCGGGTCCGCTGTCCTGTGGAGCCCGCCTTCCCGCAGAGGCGCCGCGCCCTGTCCGCCCGTCTCCACGGATGGTGCCGCGGCGGGTGATAGCGCGTGGGGCCCACGGCCCAGCCTCATGCCACGCCTCCGCAGTGGCCTTTGGGGACCCATTCCCTGCGTTAACGGAATGGCCGGGATTTCAGAAGCAGAGTGCGAGCTGAAACAGTAACCGTGGAGTGTGGCAGGGTTGATCTTCAGTGCCCGGGGGGAGAGGCAAACAGCTTCTGCATCCATTAGTTGCTGCCTCGTGAGCCTCTTGGTTTTAAGCGTATGTAGCGTATTTTCCCACAGGTCTGAACCGTGCTGGGCGCGTATGGTTTTCAAGGGTTCTGCAGAGGCTGCCTTTAATATTAAATCCTATGCGCGGACACACACTTAACCACAGCTGTCACAAAACTGCCCTGAGCCACAAGGTTGGGGGGCTGGGACTGGTTCTGGGGAGACTGAATTAGTGGGATCCAGTGTCCTTCGTGGGGAGGGCCGGGTGGGGAGCGGTGGCATCCGCGACACCCTCGTTCCCGCCCCATTATGCAGGAAAGCTGCGCAATTAATCTTTGTCCACCTGCAAATCCTGGCAAAAGTCAGACGCGCCAGCAGGGTCTGAGAGTTTTCTGCCGCTTTTATCCATGGGAGTAATCGCCCGAGCCGGGGGCCGGGCGGCGGTGCGGCGAGCCAGGGCTCACCATTTGGCACGAGCCACAGAAAATGTGCGGCGTGTGCTGTTACCCGGTGCCTGGCTTGCATCGCCTACCGGGAACCCGTTCGGGCAGTTCCCCAAGGTCTTGCCTTAAAAGTGCATTTGATGATTGCTGGTGGGGGAGTGGCTGGGACGCTGACTTCTGGAGGTTAGACTGCTGCCAGAAACCCGGTCCCTGTGCCCGAAATAGCCGCCCTGCACATCTGAAGCCTCTCAGAACTGATCAGAGGCTGGGCCGCGCGAGCAGGCTCGTAGCCCGCAGCTGGCGGCAGAATTGATCCCTGCTGGGTCTGGGTTCTAACGGCCGAGCCGGTGCCCAGACCGCTCCCATCGGACAGCACTTGGCTGGGGCGGGGTTGGATGCAAATTGGAGGGCCTGGTGGTAAATTTGGGGTCTCCAGTTATAAAATGACGAGGAGTTCCGAGAAGGCAGAGCCTTGAGCCGAGCACAACGCAGAGGGCTGCACGGTCTTGAGCCCGGCCGTGGGCGGGCTGGCCAGGGCTCAGGGGACCCTGGGCTCTCCCTGCATCTTCTGCCTGGGGGCCGGGGGACTGGGGAGCTCAGGGACAGGTGTCTGCCAGCGCTTCTCCTGAACCCTGAGAAATGGGTGTGGGGCTTCCGGCACTGGCTGCACAGAGCAGGGCTGTCCTCTCCCCTCTCCAGCGGTCCTGGCCGTGGGCCCCCCCTTGCTTTCCTCTGGACCTTTGCTGGAGCGGCTTGAGGGAGGAGTGGGCAGGCTATCGTGAACAGGACAGCACTTTGGAGGCCAAGTAAAGCAAACGGAGAAATGTAACAGCCAGGAAAGGAAGGGGAACGATTTTAGACCCCACAAAACATTCAGAACCGTTTCCCCAAATGGTCATACCATTCACCTTACTAGTTGGAAGGGAACCCGTGACCTTAATGATACTATCTGGAAGATGCAGATAGCAGAGAGATCAAGGCCCAGTCTGAGAAGGAGCTCGGTCACCACGCGTGCGTTATGTGGGAACCTCAGGGTTGAACGCGGCGCACTGCAGACCAGCTTCTCAGAGTCCGTTGGAAAGAAGAGAGCGGGGCTGATGCGTGGAAGGGAAGGCCCACGAGGGGCCAGCCCCTTCGGGGAGACTTTGCACAACTTCTTGGTCACAGACATGGCAACGTCAGAGTCAGGGCCAGCCCTGCAAAGGTCCCGAGGCTCATGCCGATAGGATGACTTAGGTCGCTTGCCCACCCCCGCGTGGAGCACAGCCTGCGGGACCTTTCCGGCCTCGAACCAGCGGGGCCCAGAGTGGGGGTTTGGGGGGGCAGCCCTGCACCTGCGGCCAGTCGGAGCCCTTTGCCAGGGAGGCAGGTTCGCCGCCTACAAGCCAGGGCAGGGAGTCTGCTCGGGCTGCCGTGACAAGGGGCCACAGACCGGGAACTTAAACCGCAGAGATGTGTTTCTTTCTCAGTCTGGGGGCGAGAAGTCCACAACCAAGGCGAGGGCAGGGCTGGTTTCTCCTGAGGCCCCTCTCCCTGGCATGTCTCTGGCCGTCTTCTCCCAGTGTCTTCATATGGCCGTCCTCCGCATGTTTGTCCTGCCCTCTTCTTACAAGGACGCCTGTCCTATTGGATTAAGTCCCCTTTCTAGGATCTCATTTGAACTAAATTACTTTTTTAAAGTTCCAGTTTCTAAATACAGTCTCAGGTGCTGAGTGTTAGGACTTCAGTGAAGATTTCTTTGGGGTGGGGGACGATTCAGCCCACGGTGGTTCTCCGGCCACCCCCCAGGGGATGGGAGAGAGCCTCCCCGCTTCACAGCCGGGCCCGGCCGCGTCCCGTCCATCCTGTGTCCATCCTGCGACCCTGCCCTGGTGCTTCAGGGCTGGATGTTCTGGGTCAGGTGAATATTTAGTTGAATTGTAAATGGATCATCAGACACTTGAAGGTGGCCCATTAAGAAAACCAAACCCAGAGAACAGGAGGGACGCGTGTCTGCCTTCTGAATAGGGATGGGAAGTGCTTGCTGGACAGAAAAGCCTGGGGTGAAATCAGAAAGGAGAAGACGGTTGCATCGGAAAAAAATGATTAAAAAAACCCTTTGATGAAACAAATGGTTCCCAATAAAAGGCAAACAGATTGGGAAAAGGAATTGTGATAAACATGACGGAGAGAGAATTTCTCACCTTCAGATACAAGGAGGTGATGTTGGTTGGTGAGAAGTGGGGCCAGAGCAGGAAAGGAAACTTACCGAACAGCAGCTATTAACTAACGGGGAAAATGTGCAGTTTTACTGGTAACCAAGGGAATGACCTGAAAATGGTAATTTTCCACTTTTGTCCGACCAGTGAAACAAACTTGTTTCTTCCCCTTGTAAGCGACCTTACCTACCACTGGCCAAGCGCCTGGTGAGCTGGCATTTTTTACGTGGTCTGGAGACATGTTACCTGGAGATACAAAGAAAATTAACAAAATCCATCAAGCGCCCAAGAAACGATTCTGTGCTTTCACTCAGGCATTCCGGATCCAGCCCACGGTGAACAGAGAAACCGGAAACGTGGACGGGTTCGTGTGGGTGGCGCAGCGGGGAGGGCGTGGGCTCGACACAGCGCCCCCCCGAGGCCTCTCCTGCGCCCCAGCCCGGCCCGGCCCGCACCTGCTGGTCTTCCCCTGTGCTCCCGCCCCCCCTCCGACCACACTGAGCGCAGGACTGAGGCGGGGCCCGTGCACGGCGGACACGACTCTAACCAAGTGAGGAGGAAATCCATCTCCCAGGCTGGCCCTTCTCAGGGTGACTTTCATGTTGTGGCTTATCGAGGCCCAGGCGTGTTTGAAGTCTGTTTATTTCATCCTTCCTAATCCCATGTACTGCACGGGGCCTGGCTCAGCGCGAGTGGCAGATAAGCAACCCGCTAAGGCATCATCGTGCCTGATGGTTGGTGGCGACTCTCCTGCTTCCCACAGGGCTGGAGCCTGGGGGCCCAGCCGGGGAGTGGGTGGAAGGGGGAGCCCCAGGCGCCTGGCAGGAGCCCTGCCCGGGCAGCCGCGTGATCGCCTTCATCGAGGGGCATCCTTCCCTCTGATGTGTTAGCGCGCCCCTGGACTGCCCTCGGCACAGTGTTTCCGGTGTAGACAGACCCTGTCGGGAAGCTCCCAGTCACTTCTCACGGTGCATAAACCTCTGTGTGATTATGTTTTTAGGACCAGACAGAGGGAGCTGTTAATTTCATGTGCAAATTAAGGGAGTGCGGGTTGTGGCCACGTGAGACAGGCCAGGACTGTCCACCTGGGAGGTGGTTTTGTCTATTTTCTTTTTTTAAATAGATGAGGCTTTTTCTTCCAGGCATAGGAAGTGATGAGTGGCAGCTGACCCCTGTGTGTGGGAGGAGGGCCTTTGTGCTGGGAGCTCCAGGGACTCTCTTGGAAACGTAACTGGCTCGGGTTTTCTCTGGCTGACCAGAAAGACCACAGAGGGAGGGAACCAGGAGGTGTCGATGCCCGGGGCATAGTGGCTGTGTCCCTGGGAGAGCAACGGATGTCCCTCTTGGACCCCAAGGAATTTGAGCCGCTCCTTGAGAACCAGGAGTTTGTTCATTCCTGGCTCATTTGCCAATTTTTGGTCCCAGAGCGTCGACTTGTGTCTGAGGATGGCCCCCACTCACAGCCCGTGCGCCCTGTGGAGGGTCCCCATAGCTCAGGTGCTCACGGGACCAATGGGACACCGCCTGGTCCAGCAGCACCTGTTTTTCTGGGACACGGGGATGGCATGGGGCGGGCCTGTGATCGGACCGGGCCGTGAGGGGCTCCAGCTTCCAGATGCCTGGGCCCGAAGCTCTTGCTGGGTGCCAGGCAGGAGTCTGGGCCCCGGAAGTGGTGCTTTTGGGGAGCACGGAGCTCAGAGCTGAGAGAGAGCTGGTCCAAGGGACAGGGGGTCACGGCAGGTAGAAGCCGGCCCAACTGCAAGGTCTCAGAAGCCCCCCATGTCGGCTGAAGCTCACCGGAGTCTGGTTTTCCATCTTGTGCTGCGGAAACAGGTGTGAGGGGGTGAGCAGTGAAGGGTCCCAGCGCCTGCCCGGTGTTCCGTCAGTCCTTGGGGAAGGCCGAGCGTTTCTGCGGAAAGCTGCTCTTCCAGAGGCCTCGGGCGGCGGGGGGCTCTCGCAGGTGGAGGGTGCGCACTGCTTCTCTCCTTCCTGGGCATCAGCCGGTCTCTGCCGGTGGGACGGGCGCGGGCGTGTGGCAGGGAAGCCAGGAGACGAGAAACGGAGGCTCAGCTTTCAAGCGGAAGAGTTTCCAGATAAGCTTTTTGACGCATCTGCATTTTTTCAAAATCCATTCCATCAGGAGAGGTTAAGAAAAGGAAAATCTAATTTTCTAGAACATCGGAGACGGAAAAGACCCTGCTCCTCGCAGATGGAGACCGTGCTTCACTAGGTTTATAATCTGGAGGCTCTGCGGGGTTTGAAAGTGTCCACTTATCCCCCTAAATCAGGTTCCGGCAGCAAAACAAATGTGTTGTTCCAGCGGGCGTGGAGGAAACCTTGGGCCGGAAGGGAGAACAAGCCATCAGCTCGGCCTTCTCGGGTTCCCCGCTCACCATATCACCACATGCCGCGTCTTCTCAGCCGGGATCGCGTCGTCTGTTAAAGGAGACATGGATGCTCTTCGGCACGGTTAATTTAGCGGGAGGCCACAACGCTGCCTGCTGGGGGGGCGTTGAGTAGACAGATGGGTTAAGTGGTGCCAAGCACATGGTGACCTCGAGGAGGGGGAGAAAGAGAAGCTGTCACCGAGCACCCTTGCTCGGCGTGGGCGGGGCTCCGTGAGCTGCTGCTGGACGTGGGGCCTCGTGGCACCCCCTCAGGTGAGCGCGGTGTCTCACCTGCACGTCCCCAGCTGCCTTTAAAGAGCAGCTGCGGGTCTCTCGAGGACCCCATTATTTCTAGAACTGGGCGCCCTCGCAGCCAGGTCTCCAGGCGCCTGCGCTGGGCTTCAGCTGGCGTGTGGGTTAGCGGGGCCGAACCTCACGCCCGGTGGGAAAGGGGTTTGCAGCCGCATCGCGTTCTGCTGGCCCACCCACGCGGCCAGAGCCCCCTCTGTCTCGCTCGAGACCAGGTTTCTCAGCCTGTGGGTACCGGACCATTCCGGTTCAGGGTGTGTCTCTGTAGGGTGCCCAGCATCGTCCTTGGCCTCTGTTGGCTCCCTGCTGGTGGGGGAGCAGGGACGTTGTGACAACCAAACGTGCCTCCAGATGTGGCCCAGGCCCCTCCGGGGGCAGGAATTCCCCCGGCCGAGAACCACAGCTCTCTGTAGAGGGCCTGTGTGCTTTGGAAACTGGCCCCGTCCACAAAAATCAAGAAAAGCATGGGTGGGCAGCGGGGTTCCTAAGCAAGGGGACTTCCTTGTGAAGCCCGGCGTGGGCGGCCAGGAGACAAGGACGTCCTGCCCCTGCCTGTGGAACCTCGAGTTTACAGAGAGGCCTCAGCGGAGCTCGGTCACTGCGGGGCCCACGTGGTCTCAGGGCCACACGCCCTGTCCAGGCTGAGTCCTTGGAAAGGCTCCCAGGGTGGGAAGGGTGGGCAGAGCCACCTCCCAGGGATGGGGGTGGGGGGCGTGAGGGGCCTCCGTTTCCCTGGGCGGGCCTGGGGGTCAGCCAGTGGGCGGGGCCTCTCGGTGACCCCCTCACAACAGCCGACCAGGCAGGAGTGCGCTCTGCGTCTCGCCTGGGTGTCCATCCGGCCCGGCGGGGGCTCACTTGCTCTTTGTGAGGGGCTGGGTGTGAAAGTGCGTAGAAGAGGAATGCCCCCCCCCCGCCCCGGCGTTTGGGGGAAAACTAGGACGTTCCAGCTGTTCTCGCATGGAGTGGTGTAGGAAGCACTTTGCGGGTTGGTTGGTTCACCGTGAGCCTGGAGCCTGCAGGGACTGCGGCTGCCCCACGGGAGTCCCGCTCTCTGAGCTGCGGACGGTCTTTATCTAGACCTCCCGCGCGGGGTGACGGCCTCCCCGCTTGCTCTCCATGTCTGCACAATGTCTTCAGAAACCCAGCACTGGACGCCCTGAGGCTCCTGCTCAAACGGGGGCTCCCCTCCCATCGTCTGCCTCCTCGTGTGTCCCTCTCCATCGGGGCGAAGCTCCGGGACCCAGTGGGAGATGACCTGCGGTCCCCGCAGCGGGAGCAGCCTCGCCCGTGTTGGGTTCCTCCCAGACGTACTGCTGTGAATGATAAAAAACCTACGTGTGTGGAAATACGCACGTTCCCTTCCCCTTTGTCCATTGGTTTATCTCTTGGAATTAATGTTGGTCTCTCCCGAGGAAGCCTGTCCCCCTGTAGCTTTGCTCCTGGATGGCGAATGGTCCGGTGGGTGTGGCTGGGCATGGTGGGCACGCGCTGTGTTCGGGACCCAGCGGGACCAGAGACGTGCCTCCCGCCTGGAGGGTGGGGAGCCGTGACGATTCATTTAGGGTACCTGCTCGGCGCCTAGCACCCGACTAGGAAATCGTGAGGTCCGGAAATGAGTCCAGCCTATTTTCCTTTAGATCGTCAATTACTAGTGTGCATTTGGGTTAGGGAAGCAGACCCCGGATATTCCCTGAATCACATTGAATTTACTGCATTTACCGTATTCTCGCAGCAGACGTCTGCTTCTTCTGTACCTGCCTCTGGACGTGGGTGGGGGGCTGGGGGGCTGGGCCAAAGCCCCCCTCTTGGCAGCCCTCACTGGCCTTAACCGCTGCCGGTCCTGCCCCCGGGCATGGACACGGGCTCCGGGCCACGGGACGCACGGCCATTTCTCACGCTCCCCCAGTTGGACCGTTGGGCTGTCACAGATTTCTTTCCACGCCCCGCCAGGAGGTAGGGCTAGATCGCATTTTCAGTGCTGTGTCGCCCCGGCCGACGGAAAGCCACACTTGCCGTTCCCCCATCGACAGACACGGGGGTTGCTTTCGGGTCCTGGCCGTTGTGAATAACGCTGCGGATGAGTGATGACGGGGGAGTGCGGATGTCTTTTGAGATCCCGATTTCAATTCTTTTGGATAAATACCCAGAAGCGGGGTTGCTGGATCCGGTGGTGGGGGGCTGCGGGGGGCTGGGGGAGGGGAGGTGGGGAGGCGCTGTCCGTGGGCACGGAACTATGGTGGTGCAGGGCGAATGTGTTCTAGGGTTCTCCCTCCAGCCGTGTGCCTGTCAGCTGGCCGTGCACTTGGAACCTGGTGGGAGAGTAGATCTCATTCTCCGTGTTCTTACTGCAATAAAGAAATGCTCTTTTTGCAGTGCCTCGGGGTGGGGCGAGGTGAATGCCTGGATGGATCCCGGCCCCCTGCGTAGCTGATTCGGCAGCACGTGACGGTCTCCAGGCGGGGCCTTCAGTGAGCTGCGGAGCCCCTCGGGGCCTGGGCACGGGTGTCCCTCTGGTTCCTTGTTGTTGTTGGTTTTACGGACAGTCCGATGTTCATTCAGCCAGCATTTTTGAGCTTCTGCAAGTCAGACTGTGCTCCTCACAGGGACTGACGTGCTGGTTCTTGTCCTGGGAGCTCGCAGCCCGGGGGCTGGATGAGCACCGATGAGCCGCCACCAGTGAAGGGAGAGCTTGAGCTTAGCGAGCGGACCGCGGACCGCGGGGCTCGGACAGCCAGGAGAGAGAGTTGACCTGGAGGCTATGGCCTCTTCCAGAAGCCTGGAGGGACACTTGGCAACACCTGGAGCCAGACGGGGAGAGGGGCGCTGTGAGTGCCTTGTGGGTGGAGGCCAGGGATGCTGGCCAGCATCCTACAGTACCCCGATGCCCCTCAACACAGAGTTATCCAGCCCAGTGTGTTCATCGTGCTGAGATGCAGAAAGCCTGGTTTTAGCTGAGATCCGAAAGGTGAAGAGGATCCAAGCACGGGAAGAGGGAAGCAAGTATCCTGTGCAAAGGTCCTGTGGTGGGGGGGAAACATGGCTGAACAGGAACTGGAAAAATGGCCAGGTGGCTGGAGGGGTGGGCCCTGTGGTTTGAGAAAGGTGCACACTGGCGGGAGACTTGTGTTCCTGCCTGGCTTGGGGAGTGGCCTCTGGTCTGGCCAGCTCGCTTGCCTTGTCTGCCGCCAGCTTCCTGACCACCAGCTCCTCCAAGGTCCCAGACACCAGCGTCTTCCGTGGGGCAGTGTGACCTGGCTAGTCTTACTTCAGCTGGTGGTCAAAAACTGCAACTAGCCGCACTGCATGTTTCCCGAAAGAGAGAGTGAGGCGGGGGGCTGTGTGGTCTCAGTAGTGGTTGATTGAGGTCAGAGAGCTCCGACATTTATTTAACTCTGCAAATTAGACCAGTTAGTTTCCTGGGAAATGAATACAGTCTGCTCGTCGATCTAGGGACCCGCGGCTTCCCTGAGGAGCTCAGAGAGTATTGCGAATTCTGAAGGTGATCGCCTTTCACCAGAAAACTCCAAGAGCATCACTGCCGTTTTGTTTTTTTCTTTTTCCTACGTCTTCTAAAATGTGGGCTTTGAAATGCTAATGTTGCTAAGATTCTCCTGGAAGATTTAGAAATATGAGTATTGTATGTGTGCATGTATGTGTGTGTATGTGCAGGCAAGTGTGTGCGTGTGTAGGTGTGCATGTGGCTGCATACCTGTGGGCATACCTGTGAGTGTGTGCACGTGCATGTGTGTGTATATGTGCATAACTCATGTGTGCCCCCACATGTATAGGTGCATGTGTGCATGCATGCGTGTACACGTGCACACACATCTGCAAGCATGCTTGTATGTGTACACACATGTAGGTGCGTGTGTGTGCTTGCGCACATCTGTAGGCAAGTGTGTGTGGTTGCATGCATGTGTTACTGCATTGTGTGCATACGTGTGATCGTATGTGCACATTTGCATGCATGTGTGTGCACATGCATAGGTGCATGCATGTATGTGTGGTCATACATATGAATGTGCACGCATGTGAGTGTGCACGTGCATGTGTGTACACATTTGCACGCATGCGTGTGTGCACATGCATAGGTGCATGTATGTATGTGTGGCCATACATATGAATGTGCATGCATGTGAGTGTGTGCACGTGCATGTGTGTACACATTTGCGTGCATGCATGTGTGCATGCACGTGTGTAGGTGTGTGAGAATGTGTGTGTGCACATGCATGTGTGCGTATGAATGTGGGGATTTCCCCCAGAGGGAGTAGATGTGGGAGATGCTGAGAGACTTCCTCTCCCTCCTGGGCGTTTATCCGCAGCCTGCTGACACCCCCATGCAGGCTGTGCAGCAAACACAGGGCTCTGGGCTCTGCCGCATCTGGCCACGGCCATTACCGCATGGCACAGCCCCGAGCCGCTGTCCCTTGGCAAAGGCCGGTCCACATGAAATGTCACGTGGTGACTCGGTGTGTCAGTGACGTGTGATAATTATGTTAACAAATAACGGCCATGGAGTGCTTGCTCGGTGGTGGCCCAGATGCTCCTGTGCGTCACTCACGCGGTCCTCTTGGCGTCCTGGTGGGGGTGTGTTAGTAGCAGCAGCAGTGAGGTCGCCATTTGATAGGTGGGGAAACTGAGGCACAGAGAAGCCAAGTCACTGGCTTAAGGCTCCATGGCCAGTCAGAGGTTCTGGGTCTTGAACTTCCTTCGTCTGTGGGGCTGTCGTTTGTTCATCCCAGGCACCCGGAGTCAGCAGCTTCTGAGCTTCCCGCTCTCCAGGTCTGCGGCCTTAGCTTTCCCAGTTCACTGATTAAATAGACACATGGGAGAGACGGGCGGGGGAGGTTTCACCCAGCTCCGTGCACACACGGTGTGGCGCTCACCTCTCTCTACAGCTGCCCTGGGTGGCTGGGCGGCTGCGGCCTCCGCCCACAGCAGAGGCTGGGGGAGCAGACGCTTGGCTCCCTGCTGTGTCCTCCCTCCCCCTCCTCCCCCCTTCTTTCCCTCCGCCTCTCCTCTTGGCTTCTCCCCTCCCCCTTTTCCATCTCTTTTCTCCCACCCTTCCCTAGCCTCCTTTCTTTTCCTCCCCTTCCTTCACCTCCTCTTCCCTCTTCTCTCTTCTCCCTTCCCCTCCTTTCTTTCCCTTCCTCCTCCTTTGCCAGGATGGGAAGTGGGAGGCTCCCTCCTTTCCTTCACAGCCTCAGGATGAGTCCTAGGGTGCATGTCGAGCCCCCTACTCCATACTTGGCCCCCCCTCCTGTGTGTCCCTGCAGTAGGTAAGAGCCTGGTGTGGGCTGAGGCAGGACACAGCTGTGCACGGGGTTGCTTTGTTCCTGGAGTCCCACACCCCTTCCGGATTGGAGGGCGTGTCAGCCTTCCCCGCTGTGGCTCCCCAGGATAGGGTCCTGGGACAGAGCACCCGCCTGCGGAGCGAGAGGGGACGGGGCCCCCGCCCGCGGAGCGAGAGGGGACGGGGCCCCCGCCCGCTGAGCGAGAGCATGTGGGGCCTTCGGGGCTGTCCCGTGAGGGCAGGATGTGGGGTCAAGCCCGCCTGGGGAGCCCGCTGGTCCGCCCACACTCCCCGCCCTGCATGCCCCTCGCCTCCCCGCGTCCGAGGGTTAGTAACGTTTGGGAGGGGCAGGTGGGTTCCGGGAGTGGGCAGGGCCCCCCGCTCCGCCGGCTGTCTGGGAATGGGCTAAAATTGCCCAATCTCCTGAAGTCCTCCTTGGGAGTGACCCCCAGCACGGGTCTGGGGCCCCGGGGGGACGGCAGGGTCGGTCCCTCTCCTCGGCTTGGCCTCCCCTTGAACTCATCAGCGTTCATGCGTTAGCCTGACGCGAGGGAGGTTTGGGGGTTCCCCGTGCTGTGACAGCCTCGCGTGTCCACACCCTCCACTCTTGGCGGACTTGCGGGGGAGAGACTGTGCGGTGGGCGGAGTCCGGGTGCCGGGAACGACGATGCGTAAGACAGAGAATACGCAACATGCCTGGATCTGACACTTGGGTCCTGCTGATAGGGTCGCGTCTGCCGGGCCCCACGGCCCCGATGCCCGGTGGCGGTAATTTGCTGAACCAGCCGGTGTGCACGTGGGTCGAGCCGCCAGCTCCATCCGTCGGAGCTCATTCTGGATTCCTGAGCTGGTGCCGCGGTCACGTGGACTGTGGCCGCCCTGGGTCCTGGTCCCAGAGGGGCTCTGGGGAGAGGAGTGGCCCGCCCACCACATAAGTAACAGAATCTCGTGACCTTTGGTCACACAGACCGTGTCTGTCGTAGATCTTTGGAGCATTTCAAAGAGGCTTATTGCAATTAATTCCTCCCTGTGGGGGAATGATGAACTCAAGACGCTGAGGCGGAGAGAGGAGCTCGTGCGTGCCCCGTCCTGAGACAAGGCCTGCTTTTCTGAGGTCGTGGGACGACACTCGCGCTGCTGTCGCCACATGAAGGGGAGACCACAGAGACTATCCCAGTGAGCTGGAGCTGACCTGGCACTGGTTCCTGTGTCTCTGCAGGAAATCCGTCCGTCTGTCCTCGCCGGCTGCCAGGTCCCTGGGAGAATAGGAATAGGCCTCAGGATATCCACGTGTGGCCCGGGCCTGCAGATGCCAGGCCCGGGGGATGGGTTTGGAGGGGCCGCTGTGCCCTGAGGCTTGTGGGGGCGTGATGGGGGCTCTGTCTGTGCCGTAGGTCCAGGAGGCCTTCCTGGAGGAGTCGGGATGCTAAATTGGGACGGATTGCATGAGTGTCCTCGGGCTGCGGTAACAAATCACCGTGAACTGGGTGGCTTCGACGACAGGCGGTTCTGCCCCCGGGCTCCGGAGAGTGGGCGGGGCCGCACGCCCTCTGGGCCGCGGGGGAGGGTCCTTCCTGCCTCTCCCAGCTTCGGGGCGCAGCCGAAGGCCCTGGCGACCCCCGTTGGCCTGGTGACCCTCACTTGGGTCCCCGCCTCCCTCAGCACACGACCTCCTCCCCTAGGTCTGAGAGGACGCTGCGCCCAGATTTCCCTCTCCTCACGGGGACACCGGTCACTGGATGGGGTCCCACCCTGACCGGGCGCGGCCTCGTCTTCGTTTGGTCACATCCGCAAGGACTGTTCCCAGAGGAGGGACCTGCTGATCTTCCAGGCAGACGTGAATCGGGGGGGCGTTGGGAACGCTGCCTCCTGCCCCTCCGCGCGTGTGAAAGGGGAGCAAAGGGAGGGCGGCCAGCCCCCAGAGAGGGCGGACCTGCTTGTTCTCGAAGAGCTCCGGGCCGTGGAACTCTCTGGAAGGCCATCAAATAGGGAGATATGGGACCGGACCGCCGCTGAGCTTTTCTCTTTAACTTGGAGGAAGCCGCGTGGCGAGTCCTGGCTTCCAACACTGGGCTCACGGGGCGCGGGCAGGGCCAGAGCCTGTCGGGGCCTCAGCTCAGCCGCAGGAGCTCCGGGTCCCTCCCCCCCGGCCTCTGCGGAAGTTCAGGGGGACAGGTGGGCAGGTGCTGTGCCCAGTGCTGCTGGGCAGAGAGTCAGCCGGCAAAGAAGAGGACGGTGGGCTTGGGGGGCTTGGGGGCCCTCTTGATGTCACTCCTCACTGTCCCGCGTGGGTCACAAATAAGGGGTCGCTGGAAAGAGAAGCCTCGGCTTTCATACTCTTTCACACAAAGTCCCTTGAAGCTGTTCTGGGGACCCCGACATTCCCAGAGTTTGCCTCACGTCCCCATGAGGAAAATCCACAGGTATCCTTCTAGTCACGTGCGAAGTTGCTATTTTAAATCCTGCTAACGTTCCCTTAGCTGTAGATCACGGCGCCTTGGAATTTCTCTTTTCTGACAAAAGGTGAAGGAGGTGGGACGCCTGGGTGGCTCAGTTGGTTGAGCAGCTGCCTTCAGCTCAGGTCATGATCCCAGCATCCTGGGATCGAGTCCCACATCAGGCTCCTTGCTCGGCAGGGAGCCTGCTCCTCTCTCTGCCTCTGCCTGCCTCTCTGCCTGCTTGTGTTCTCTCTCTGTTAAAATAAATAAAAAATAAAATCTTTAAAAAAAAAAAACGGTGAAGGAGGAGTCAGACCATGCTGTGTCAGGAGGGGCCGGGGGCCTGCGTTCCAGGAGGGAGAGGAAGTCGTGCTGGCAGTGGCCTATGGCGTCAGTCGGGGCTGAGACAGAAGGAGCAGGTGTGGAGAGAGAGAGTTTGTGCTCTCGCAGTAAGTGCAAAGGCCCGGGGGCGCTGGCACAGGATGGGGAGGGGGCGCGTGCACAGGAAGGCGGTGACTTGCTCTGTCTACAGACGCGTGGTAGGTGTACGAAGAGACGCAGGTGGTGTTCTCTCCTCCACACGGTTCTTTCTGCGTGAGCTCCGTAGGGCTGCCTCTGAGAGCGTCAACCGTCTGGGTCAGGAAATTACCAGAAAACCTAGACAGGATCTTTGCTGCTGTCACGGCTGCTTCATCGAGCAGCTTGGACCTTCTCGTCCCCTGCAGTGTTCTGGTCCCCACACGCCCCGCGGCCCCGGTGCTGATGGCGCCATTGCCGACCCGTTGGGGAACGAAGATCCAGACGGACCCTGGAGAGACACTGAGCGGAGGGGCCTTGCTGTCACGATGCCATCCCCTCCGGCTTCCAGACACCAAGTGGCGGGGACGGATACACTGAAGGGATGAGGCCACCCCTTTGCACGCCAATCTTTATTTAGGTGGATAATTAGCAGTGCCGTCCAGACACCTCACTTAAGTGACTTGTTTCAGGAAGGGCTTCGCCCAAAGTTGAACGCGTGGAAGGTTTCCGTGAATATATATCGAAGGAATGAACGAGTGAGTGACATGTTTTGAACTATATTGGCTCACTCGTGGAAGACTGCATGCATAACAGGAAGCTGGATGAGAAAAAAAAGGATGATTCTTAACGAAATACACAATTCTCTCTCCAACGTGCCATGTGGCTTCCGGGCACCGTGGAAATGCGAGCCGGTTTGTTGCTTGGCCCAGTTGGAGGGGTGGGTGGGCGCCTGAGTGTGTCACAAGATACGGAGTAAATGACCACCTTCCTACGATTCTGTGTGAGGAAGTACAATTAGTATTAACGTTACACTGTATATGAAACACGTCTCCTCGGCCCAGAAGGCTTCTGGGAATTCTGGAAGTGCCGGGGCCGCCGGGAGTGGGCTGATGGCTCAGCGTTGCTGCATTCGGGGTGAGCGGACGTGCTTCCCGGAGCGTTCTGGGGCGAGATTGCACAGGAAAGAGCCTTTTCTATATCAGGTCACATGAATCGGTCGCAAAAAAACAAGTGGCTTTTCACTTCCAAGCAAGAAAAATTTATTCGGTTTTCAGTGGCAAGAAGGCACTGCTGCCCGCAAGACCTGTTGCTTCTTACGACTTTCCATCCCGGTGACCCTCGAGCATCTGGAGGACGGGGGCACGGCGGCGGCGGCGAGCTTGAGAAGCACGACCTAGCGGTTCCCGCGGCGGCGGCCTGCCTGTGTCTCATGTCCAGACAACTGGTTCGCGCACTGCAGCTTCACTGGCCGGAAGGCTTGGGGTTCGCCACGACCAGGCGAGAGTGGCCGTCCTCCTCCTTCTCTCCCCGAGAGGTCCCACGGCAGAGGGGGAGGCGGGGGTGGCCCTGGGGATGCCGCCTGGCCCCATCCGCCGGAAGTCTTCTGTTTTATCTGAAAAATGTGTGTGCCCAGAAGCCAGGTGAGGAAAGACAGTTATATTTGACTGTGTAACAATTGAAGTTCCCCACTGTCAAAAGCATACCGTCTACATTTTACAGAAAAAAACAGGCACCTGGGGAAAACGTCTGTACTATATCGGACAGTCCTTTCAGTAAGTAAAGAGCTTTTTAGAATCGACAGGAGGAGACGAGGGACTCATGTAGGTGCAGATGGCGAGGTGGGGGAGAGAAGAGGCAACGGTCAGGTTACGTGAACCCCCGGTTAACGGGAGATTTTAGATGCTTGAGCAGCACTTCGAAAGGTGCTCACATTCCCGACACGGAAGAAAACCAGGACGCTCCCTTTCTCTAATTAGGCTGGCAGGGAGGAAAAGGGGGCGCCGGGGTGGGGAGGCGCGGGTGCATCGGCCCTCGTGCAGGTGGCTGGTGGGGGTCACGGTCACCGTTTCGGAGGTCATCTGACTGCATCTGCTAGGACGTAGTGGGCACGCCCCTGACTCAGCAGATCCCCCTCCCGAAATTCAGTCTGCAGCGTGCTCCCCGGCAGGTGTCTTCACGGAAGGGTTCTTGAGAATGGGAACCGGAGACAAGACCGCCGTCCGTCAGCGGAGAATGGGCTCAGCGAATACAGAGCAGGAAGCCGGGCGGCCTTCACAGCGGGGGAGGTAGGATTCGATGTGCGGCTCTGGAATGTTGACAAATTGTTCATCTTATGTGAAGAAGCAAATTCGCAAGATAGTATGTTTGTTGGGGACTCTATGTTGGATGGTATTTGCTTTACGTGTATATTCGTGGACGGTTTGCAGAACGCTCTAAGGAGAAGCTGACAGGCCTCTGTGGAGCGGAGGTGGGGGGCAGGGCGAGAAGGGGGCGTTTATTTCTTACCGGGGAGTATTTATGGTGGCCCTGAATGGCTTTTTAATAAAATTGCTAATTTAAACCACAGTTTGGTTAAGGAGGTGCCAGCGGTGGTCAGAATTCCCGTTATACTTTGTAAGTAGTAGAAATAGTCGCGTGCCTCGCGTGTCCTAATTCACGCCGCGTCCGCGTGGGTCACAACGTGCTCCGTGGCCTAGAGCGTGGGCGGTGGGTGGGCACCGTGCTTCCCGGCCCCACGGGCGGGCGCAGCTGCCGTGTCCCCGGACCGCGAGCGGAGGTGGCCGTGAGGCAGTCCGCCCCTCGCTCTCGGGCGCAGTGATGAGACCGGAGGCGCCCTTCTCTCCTGCGTCCGCCGTCTCCCTCTCGGCGGTAGCTCCTGCGAAGGCATCCGGAGTGGGGGCGTGTCCACCTGCCGGAGATCATCCACTCACGTCCACGCGCTGGACGGTCACTTTGGACCGTTTGTTGCCAGAACAGCCCGAGCTACGGCTGCAGTGACAGGTCCCTTCAGGAAGAGCATCCCATCCCTCAGCCCTGCCTCGATGCCCCAGGGCACTGCCACCTGCCGCCGGGGCCAGGGTCCCCCGTGGCTGTGCTGTGGCCCCACGGCGCTGCCTGGGCAAACCTGTGTGGGCACGGCCGACGCACGCCCCAGCAGGATGCCCCCGTCCCCACGGCCGGGCTCGTCACGTGCAACACCTTGTGAATTTGCTCTTTTCACTTCAGATTAGTTATTGCTCATTCCACGGCCATTCACAGAGTAACACCTTGTGCCCTTTAGTGGCTGCCGTGCCCTCCTCTGTGGGTCTCCGTACTCGGCTGCAGCAGCTCCCGCTGGGGGGGTTGGGGGTGTTGGGGGTGGGAGTGCCCTAGTGGGAATGACCCTGGGCATTCAGGGGCGTAGCCGCAGAGTCCGTTCCCAGAGTCGGAATGGCTGGGTCCGAGGCTGTGTCCCTTTTCCATCCTGGTGGATGTTGTTAGGGGCCATCAAAAGCCTTGCGTGGTTCACGGTCCCGACCCTCGCTGTGGGAGAGATCTCTGCCGGAGGGGCCGTGGGGAGCGCTCTGTGCCCCTGTTCTCCCCCGGCTTGGTCCGGGTGCACCTGTCGTGGCTGCTTCCCCAGAGCCATCCTCCTGCTCTCTTCCCCTCCCCGGGGACGATCTCACGCCCCTCAGCACATCCCTTCTTGCCCCCCATCCGAGTCTATTGCCCTCGGCGGTCCAAGGGGTCATTTAAAAAGCAGGAGTCACCTGGTATTACTGTGCGGCCCGGCCCTGGCACACGTTCCCACCGTCTCCGTGTGCCCGCCACCTGGCCCTGTCTGTTCCTCACACTTGTCCAGCTTGTCCCCAGGCACTGGAATGTTCTCCCGACTCTGGGCATGGCTGGCTCTTGTCATCCATACCTCAGCCCACACCCACCCCCGGGGGGAGGCCCAGTGTCGGCCTCCTTGCTGTTTTCATATCTTCTAGTACTAATCTCTGCCCGAAACGTCATGATTTCTCTCATCTCCCCGGAGTGCAAGGCCTGGCTGGAGGGGCCCTTGAGCAGCGTTTGTCGAGGGCAGGAGTAAACTCCAAGAGAGCCGGGACTGTGAGCCCCACGTGGGGCAGAGCTGGTCTCTGTCTGCTCTCCCCCGTGTATCTGCAGCGCCAAGTCTGGGGCCCAGGCTGGCCCCGAGAAGCTCTTCCCTGATGGGCAGAGGCCGGTCCTCAATGGGAACACAGACACATCCAGAAGTTGTGTCTTCCGCACTAAACGGGGACAAGACCTTACCGCCCGTTTCCATAACTGTTCTGATCGCAGCAGAGCCTGCTGGAACGTACGCTTATCTCAGGGCCTCCCTGGAGAGAAGTCGGGAGCACAGATCCAATGTTGGCGTGGTGGGGGAAGACCTCACATTTCCAGGCAGTGGGCTCCCGTCGTGGTGGCCGTGGGCTCCCATTGTGGCCGTGGGCTCAGAGCCACCAGGGCCAGCTGTGTCTGTAAAGAGCCCCAAGCCCTCCCGTGATGTCGGCCCCCCAGGCGGGGTTCCCGATGCAGGGGGGCTGCAGAGCCCCATCCCACAGGACCCCCCCACCCCCGGGCCACGAGGTGGGTAGTGGGTACCACCCTGGGGTCTCCTTCCTCTCTCTGACTGGCGGGGGGGGGGATTCTTGATGTGTCTGTGGGGCCAGCGTCATCTGCTGGGATGGCACACCCTCACGCTGTCTTCCCTCTGCCGCTGGGGATGGCCCAGGGCTCGGCCTCCACATGGGCTCCGTCTGTGGCTAACGCAGGGACTCGGGCGGGCCGCCCCTCCCTGGGGGGGGAGCAGCCTCAGTGATACTCTGGGCTGTCCGCTCTCATGCATCCCCTGGAGAGAGACTTGCTGGGGGAGTCACTCCCTCTCCCCACCGCAGCCCCAGCCCTCCTGGACCCCACCCTGTGGTCTCAGACACCCGGCTATTTCGGGACAAGCCTGTGATCTCAGTGCTCTCTGCCACACAGATCCGAGACTCCTTCCCTTCCCCGACTGCGATCCTGCCCCGGGTCCTCCCTCAAAGCCTCGGCCTCTCCCTCCGCACCGGGGAGTCTTTATTTTTGGATCAGGCCAGACTTGTATTTGGAAAGGGCATTGCTGTCCTACGAAGCCAGCCTGGGTGGCGACTGCTGGCAGGGATTTCGAGAGCAGGGATTGTTTTTAGGAGCATTTCAACAACTTGGATACAGAGAGGAAACAAGGGCAGGTGTGACCACACACACGCATGTGCACACGGAACGTTTGGCCGAGTCTGAGTGCTCGTCCCTCGGGGGTGGGGGGCGATGCAGGGGTGCGGCTGTGCGGAGTGCCCGTGGGGCTGGCTGAGTGAGCCCCAGCAGTGGCTGACTTACTACCCAGGTGGCAGGACCAGCAGGCAGGGCCGCGTCCCGCGGGGAAGGGGGAGGCCAACGCGGTGCAGCCCGAGACGCGGCCGTGTGCGGGAGGAGGCGGCCCCGGGCCCGTGGCGGGACAGGAGCGCGGGCCGCGGGCAGCAGAGCCGCCTTCCGTGACCGCAGATGCCCGGCACGTCTGCCGAAGCTCCGGGTTGACACTTGAGGAGAAATGTGTAATAATGCCGAGTAGATTGCCCCGTTTTCGGAGCGGCTTAGAATTAACGTGTGTGCTGTGTGCACGGCCCGCTCCACCACGGAGGCCTGGGGACGCTCGGCGACAGGGCCCGGGGGCAGCAGGAGGCGGCTGGGCAGTAGCGGACAGCAGCTCGGGGTGGACAGCGGGCGTGATGTGTGACCCTGACCTTTCCAGACCAGAAAGGCGGCCCAGCCCTCCTGCTGCCCAGCCAAGGGGGGCTTGGGTCCCCTCGGCCCAGCGGGGGGATCGGGCCACGCCCTGCTGGGTGCTTGGGCAGCTTGGTCCGCTGTTGGAGTTTTGGGGTTCCAAGGAGGCAGGCCCCCACCGGCCCCTCGCAGGCAGAACGTTCTTGTCTTTGCTCCTGTCAAGCCTGCCCTGCCCCCCACTCCCCTCCCTCTGGAAGGCCACCCTCAGGCGCCTGCAGGCAGGGCACCCGTCCGGGGCCCCAGAGCAGTTGCTATGGAGACCACGTCCTCCCTGGGGTCCTCTTCCCCTAGATGGTCGAGGCCAGGGGCAGGCCCCACCTGCTGTGTCCTGGGGCTCCCAGGGCCTGGAGGCTATGGGGGTCGGGGTTCGGTAGCGAGCAGGTGGGATGGTGGCCGGCTCCTCCCTGCCCCCGGCTGAGAGCGGACGGACCTGCCCCTTCTGGACGACACAGCCTGCCCAGCTTGGCCAAGGGCTGGAGCAGCCGGGCTTGGGGGTGGGGCTGCGGACTCAGCTCCGGGCGCAGATGGGCTCCAGAGGGAGGGTAGGGGCAGGGGAAGCGGACGAGTTCCAGGGGTCCCCCTCCCCGCTGTGGGCCTGACCCCAGTGCTCCGGGCTGTGGCATGCAGGGGACAGCTGATCCTTTTCCCAGCCAGCCCAGCCCAGCCTCCCTCCTGCTGCTGCCGCTTCCCGAAACCAGGTCCTGCTCGTTATAAAAGCCCGTCTGACCCGACGGGCCCTGCCTGTGTCACACGTAACCTTAGGTAAGTCTTGCCAAGATGCGCGATGGGCACATCCCTGCTCTGCAGGTGACCTTCAGGCTCGGAGAGGTCAATCCCACCCGGGGTGTCGCCGCGGCAGGCGGTGGAGTGGCACGTGGGCCTGAGCCTGGGGTCCTACCCGCGTGTTGGGGAGGCACGGCACAGGCTGTGAGGGTCACGGACATTCGCTCCTTGTGACCTTGGCTCCGCCCCCAGCTCTGGGGAGGCCCCGGGACTGAGGAGCTCAGATCTGCCGGGGAGCGCCACTCCCACGCCCTCATTCCCTGTAGGGCTGGGGTTTTCTGCCCCCAACCTCAAAACCAGGGCCCGCGGCCTTCTGGGATGCTCCCGGACCACGAGCTCGGCGCCGTCCCGCACGGGCCGGCTAGCCAGGGCGCACTGCGTGGCAGGCGGAGGCGGCTGGAGGAGCTCCGGGGCTCAGCATGAGGATGGAGGGAACAGCATCGCCTCACCATGTTTGTGTAGAGGACTCGCATCGACAATGCTGTGTTGGCTGCCCTGGGCTAAATAAAACACACAAGGAAAACACATTCCCCCTCTTTAGTTTGACTGTTTTTGTAACTTGGCGCTGTCGCATTTAGGATTGCACACACGGTGGGTGCTGTCTCTGCTGTTTGCCCCTGACAGGCCGGGGATGGGCCCCCGCGGCTCTGCTCACGGGTGGGACCATGTGTCCCGTGGCAGGAAGACCGGCCTCCGGGGGTTGCTCTGGGAGCCTCTGCGAGACCCCGGGGCAGGCGAACCCTTGGGAGCCCCCTTTACTTCTGTCTCCCTCAGTTTCCCCCTTCTCTCCCTGGGCGCCCCTCCCCCGCCTTTACATCTTCCCTGCCTGACGACACCCCCAGTCTGGCTGTGCCGCCGAGGCGCTGCCGTCGTCGCCCGTTGTGTCCCAGATTGGCGGGCTAGGTAGGGGGAGGCGGGGCTGACCAGACAGCCCATCTCAGGGACAGGAGGCGGTCCGGGCTGTGTCCTGGCCCCGGGCTGTGAGGTTCCTCCCCTGGCAGTGGCCGGTGGCTCCCATGCCTCGCCGTGCCGGATTCGCCGGTGACACAGACTCCAGGACCCTCGCAGACCTGCCGGGAAGGACCCACGTGTGCGTGTGCACATGTGTGTACCTGTGTATGTGTGTGAATCGTGTGCCTATGTGTGTGTGTGTGCACGTGTTTATGTATCTGTGTATTAGATGCACATGCATATGAGTGTGTGCACACATGAGTTGTATGTGTGTGCGCGTGCGTGAGTTCGCATTTATACGTATGCCCACACACGCGCGCGCACACACACACACCCGAATCTCCCCTGGAGTTGCCGATCTGGGCTGGAGAGCGCGTGGGGAAGATGGCCTCCGGGTCCCGCCGGCTCACACGTAAGAACCCAGTCGGCCCGATGCCCTGGCTTGCCCTCCCCCCGCGGCACACTGCCTCACTTTCCACAATGTGTTCGAGAGCCACTCGCTGGGCCCCTCGTCCTTCCAGACTGAAGCGGGGGCTAGCCCCCCGTGCACCGCCCGGAGCTGGTCCCCACCCAGCAGCCGGCGCTCCGAAGGCTTCCTGAGGGAGAATCCGGAGGCGCCCGTGACCCTTGTACGCACCCAAGGGGACGAAGTCTGTGTCCACGCGGACTGAGACTCCGTGCTCGAAACAGCACGAGAGGAAAGCCCCCGAATGCTGTCAGCGGGTGACGGGGTCCGTATAAGGGAACTTCGTTTGCTCACAGCGGGGGCATGCTGACCGGCGCCAGAGCGTGGGCGAGGCCTGTGACGTTCTGCTCCGTGGGGTCCGGCCCTGAGCAGAGTCCGCGGGGCAGGCCCCCATTCCTGTGAAACGTCCAGACCAGCCGAGTCCGCAGAGACAGACGGTCGATCCGTGCTCGCCAGCACTGGGCCATGGGGAGGTGGGGAGCGACTGTAATGGGGTGGTAGAATGTTCCGGAATGAGTTGCTGGTGATGCTGGCACAGCTCTCTGAACTAAAAACCACTGTAGCGTATATATTTTTTTAAGATTTATTTATTGACGTTAGAGAGAGAGTGCGTGCGCGTGGTGGGGAAGGACGGAGGGAGAGGGAGAGAGTCTTAAGCAGACTCTGCGCTAAGCACAGAGCCCAACACGGGGCTTGAACTCATGACCCTGCGATCATGACCTGAGCTGAAATCGAGAGTCGGATGCTCAGCCGCCTGCAGCACTCAGGTGCCCCTGTAATGTTTGCTCTCGAAGAGTGAACTGCATGGCAGCTAAGTTCTCCTTCCATGAAGCTGCTGGACGAACGCCCTGTGTCCAGGTCCCCGGCTCCCACGGCGCGGGAATGGGACCCGCACACCCCTTCCAGTGCACGGACCCCGGCTCCCTTCCCCTCACCCCTGCAGGGAGTCACCCTGCCCAGCAATTCTGCCCGGCCCCCCGTGCCCTTCCCCTGTCCTCTCGGGTCTCGGCTCAGACGCCCCCGTCCGGGTAGCGTTGTCTGGAGCGGTCACCCTGAGCCCAGCCGCCTGCGCTGCTGCCCGCGCCCATGTTCTTCCTGAGGCTGCAGGGCGCTCAGCAGCCCCTGAAGCCACCCTCTCGTTGCTAGGTTGGTTTGTCGTCCGCTGGCCTCCCTGCGATGGGACGCGCTGTGGCAGGGACACGTCTGTTGGTTTGCTGCTCTCTGCTGGGTGCCCGGCACGTAGGAGGCACCCCAGCCTCGCCGGATGGAGAGGCTTTGAGCGATAGTACGATTCCCTGGGCTCGCCCCGTCTCCTCTTGTCCGGGGACTTGGGAGCTCGAAATGATCGTGAGGGGATGCCCACCCCGCCGCCCAGGGCACTCGCCTTGTGGTGTGGAAAGGAGATATGCCTTCCAGGCACTGGGGCGAAAGACCACACCCTGTCCAGGAAACACGCCCAGAAGGACAACAAGGATGGACCCCCAGACCGCCCCCGCCCCGCAGCAGGTGCGGGAGCCGGCGGAGCCTCACATCACCATCAAGTCTCCAAGACCTCTCGGTAGATGCGAGAGGCATCCCGCGTCTTACTGAGAAGCGTGGCGGCAGCGATAACGCTGCTCCGGGAGGCTAATGAGATAAAGCGTATCTGACAATTCCCTCTCCTGTTGGGGGTCTGTGGCTTAGCACAAGCCCCTGCACGAAGACGCGAGCAGAGGCTGCGTGGCTTGGGACAAATGTCAATGTGTGCGTATCGATTCTTTCCCCAGCGGCCCAGCCGGTTTGGGAGGACGGGCAGAGCCGAGTCAGCGGTTTTGCCTGCAGCCCACGGAACAGATAGGGTTGCCACGATCTGATCCAAAGGAGATCGAAGGTAATTACATTCACTTTGTTGGAAAACTTAGGAGTAAGATGCATACGGAGCTCCGTAAGATTCCAGACAGATCAGTTTGATGTTTAGAAATTTTGATTGCACCTCTCCTGTGCCTCTGTGATTCCTGGAGCACACAGGGGTCTCACCTGCATGTCGTCCTGGCCCAGAAGCCCGAGGCTCATGGTGTATTCCTGGCCGTATGGGGAGCAAGGCGCGAAGGGCTCTTGCGTGCTGTCTCGGGCAGTGTGGGCGTTTCCTGGTTGACTCTGGTGGAAGCTGGTCCCTGCTGCCGTCTCTACCTGCTGGAGGCTCTGTCTCTATATCTCTAATCTGATTAGGGTCCTTGAGCTCGATGTACAGGTCTGTGGACAAAGGGCCCCGACTTTGTCTTCTGATGAAACCAGAAATCCCTCCCCCGCCACCGTTGCCTCTTGGCGACTCGCCTGCCTGGGACGGTCTCAGCCTTTTCCTCCTTACCCAGCCTGGTTCTGATGTCGTCCTGGCGGAAGGTACAGCTCTGTTGGGCTCCTCTGCTGGGGCCATCTCCTTTTTGGGGTGCCTTCTCCATCCAGGCCTGTCGAAATCCCACGAGACCCAAACTGACGCCCCCCTTCCTGGCTGTGAGGTCTTTCTTATCTACCCGGCGGGGCTCGGAGCGCCACCCCCCGCCCTCACAGGGTAGCCTGAGGATGCGGTGTGCTGATGAGTGTGTAGAGCACGGCCCTGTGCCCAGCACATAGTAGGTGTGCTTCGTCCTCCACCGTCAGCACTGATGGTTTTAAGTCCAAGTATTTCACCAGTTCTCCTCGGGGCCTGGTATCTCCTCGCACCTGTTTCCCGGCACGGCGCTTCGTCCCCTTCTGGAAGGTCTTTTCACGGGCTTCTTCCAGTCTCCCTTGGTGAGTGCCAGTCCTGTGCGCACAGTAGGTCCTCACTAGTATTTGAGGGGAGGAGGCCAGTGCCTCCCAGCATTCTGTACGTGCAGAGACCAGCTTCTTTTTAACCCAAACCAGGGGAGGTTGTCGGCATAGAATCTCAGTCCTTCCTGCAGAGGGCAGGTGGGCCCAAGTCACTGACTCTCAGCTGACTCTGAGGTCCTGGGGCCGGCTTGCCCTGTGTTCACCGTGAGACCTTAGAGGTAAGGGTCTCTCTTGCTTTCCTGTCTCTCTTCCTTGGTGGCAAACCCCCTTAGAGGTGAAGCCACTCACACGTGGAGCGGTGGAGACAGTCTGGGTGGCACTGAGATTTTAGCCTCAGTCAGGCTGATAGGAGACAGCCACGCTCCCTCTCCGTGAGGCTTGAGAAAATGGGTGAGCAGTGGAATCCTGGCTCAGCTCTTCTTGCCCCGGGTGAGCTACTGTTGCTCTCTGAGCGGCTGGGGCGTCACGGCGAAGTGCAGGAGTCCAGGCAAATACCTCCCAGGGATGCCTGGGGCCTGAGCCGTTGTTTTCTCGAGTATGGCTGGCAGAGTGCTTTGTCAGGTTATGACGATGGTGGCGGTGATGATGGTGATGGTGATGGTGGTGGTGATGATGGTGACGATGATGGTGATTGATGATGGTGCTAGTGTTGAAGATGATGGTGATGAAGACAATGGTGATGGTGACGATGGTGATGGTGATGATGATGATGATGAAGATGATGGTGATGAAGACAATGGTGACGGTGAAGATGGTGATGGTGATGATGGTGCTGGTGTTGAAGATGATGACGATGAAGATGATGGTGATGGTGACGATGGTGATGGTGATGATGGTGATGGTGATAATGATGCTGGTGTTAAAGATGATGGTGATGATGATGATGATGATGAAGATGATGATGATGAAGATGATGGTGATGAAGATGATGGTGATGAAGATGATGGTGATGGTGATGATGGTGCTGGTGATGATGATGAAGATGATGGTGATGAAGACAATGGTGACGGTGAAGATGGTGATGGTGATGATGGTGCTGGTGTTGAAGATGATGGTGATGAAAATGATGGTGATGATGGTGCTGGTGTTGAAGATGATGACGATGAAGATGATGATGATGGTGGTGATGGTGGCGGTGATGGTGACAATGATGGTGATTGATGATGGTGATAGTGATGATGGTGCTGGTGTTGAAGATGATGATGATGGTGGTGATGATGATGGTAGTGATGGTGATGAAGACAGTGGTGATGGTGAAGATAGTGATGGTGATGATGATGCTGGTGTTAAAGATGATGGCGGTGATGGTGCTGGTGATGATGATGATGATGATGGTGGTGGTGATGATGGTGATGATGGTGCTGGTGTTAAAGATGATGGCGGTGATGGTGCTGGTGATGATGATGATGATGAAGATGGTGATGGTGATGGTGATACCCCCCGGGTCCAATCCTGAGTTTTCTCCCATTTCAAGAGTGCACCATCTGTCTGTCCTCTACGGGTGTCCCCCTACTCTTTCACACCAAGAAGCCTTGTGCTTCTTGTTTGGGAAGGCTGACATCCCTTTGTGACCGTGGTCATCTTTGATATTTTTATTTCTTTGAGCTGTGCTGTCTCCCTTACCTTGTGTGCTTTCTCTAAGCCCATGCTGCACCGGTGACCTGCACCGCTGTGAAGATAGAAATGGCGCTCCCTCCTTCCTTCCTTCCTCGTGGTAATTTTGAAATGTGTGAGTTTCTGCCCCGGAGTTTTTAGTTTTCTCAGACTGCAGGGGGCTAATTAGTTTGGTTATTTCACAATGGCCTTTACTGTTTTCTTATTAACTGGGCAGGTATCCAAGGACTCCGACTCCTCACTGGGGTCTTTTGCAAGGGTTCAGTCACAGGACTGGGCAGGAGATGACGGGGCTCGCGGACAAGCCAGGGACAAGGAGAGACTTGATGTCTGGAGTCCCCTCTAACTGTCCCCAAGAAAGCCACAGGGCTAGGTTTGCCTTTTTGGTTTGACCGAGGAGAGAAACACCAGCCACTTTGTCGAGCAGCCGCTCAACCCTGGCTTTTCTGCGCACTTTGCTTCAGAACTCTTTAAAAAGATCCTGTAGGACGGACATTGGGATACGCTTGAGGAGAAGAAAATCAGAAGTTTAGAACCAGAAAAAAAAGCATCTTCCTGCACCTAGGACCTCCAAGGAGAGTGTTCCGTGTTGGCAGATGGACTGGTTATAAAGGAGACTCGAGCAAGAAAGGAAGTGGGAGGAAGAGTCCATGAAGACGTGCTCTCCGGGAAATGGGAACCGGAGGGTCTGCCAGGCTGCCGCTGGGCTCCGGGGCTGGGCTCTTGCTGTTCCGTTTGCCCTTCCCCTCGGACCTGGGTTTATCTCTTCTCAGGAGTCATCAGTGACCCTCGGCATTCCGTTGCTCTCTCGCTGACTCTTGCTGTTAATTTTTAGTAATAACTTCAAAACTTGTTCAATGCAGGAGTTGAAGGGAGACTTTTTAATTATACTAATGATTCTCCAGGAAGTGTTTATTGTTTTCATCGTTACGCCATCCCGAGGGCCAAGATAACATCGTCGGGAGACTGAGAATCATAGAGGAAGTCTTATCCTTTGTTTTATGTGCATGGAAGTCCTAAAGTGAGTTTGCTGCTTCTAGGTGTATCCCCTGGAGACATTCGTCAACATGTCCCTGAGGAGAACACACAGGATATTTACTGCCGTACTGTTCAAAATGGGGGGAAAAAAATCAAAAGCAAACGAAAGAAAACCAAAACGTCCAATGACAGAATAATAAATATGTAAATTGTGGTATATTCCAACAACGTGAGTCTGTGATAAACCATATATCCATATCCCCGTGGATAAATATCTAACATAATGGTCCACAAAGAGTGAGTATCACAAAGAGTGATATTTACTCAATAGTACCGTTTAGATGATCTTTCAAAATACTCTCGAATACTATATTTTGTTTATGTGTCCATGTGGAATGTAAGCAGGAAAATGAAGGGAGAAGACACACAAACCAAGTTCCAAGTAGTGTTTTCTACTGTGCAGGAGGAAACCAGGAGGGAGAAGGTTAGGCTGAGGAGCTAACCGGTGACGTGTGATGGTTCCTGATCTGAAGCAGATCTGAATTTTAGGGGTGTGTGTGTGTGTGTGTGTGTGTGTGTGTGTGTGATTATTTCTTGTAGTTCTTTGTAGGCTTTGAAGTATTTCTTAGTTAAATGATATGCACTTGGTAAAAAGATTTCACGTAATTGTTCTTAAACAAGAGGTCCTCTCAGAAGAGGTGGAATTTTGGGGTCTAGATAAAAACCGGGTCGTGTTGAGTTCTGCAAGAGAGCTTGCGGGGTTTCGTAAAGGATTCCAGAACAGATCGGATCGTATGTTCTGTCTGCTCCTTGCTTTTCCCCGGACCTATGACATGGGCATCCTGGTGTCTCCTCCAGCCAGACCCCCTCCCTCCCAGGCACAGCTGGGCATCGTACGGCTCAGAGTGATTCTTTGTCGGATGGAGCGTTTGAGAAGGGACCCCTCCCCACGCTGGGGTAGAGCGGTGAATTCAGCCGACATAGGGCGTTTGAAGGCCTTAAAAGCCCTCAGAATTAGTCACAACCTTTAAAGAGTGACTTGCTTGCAGATTTTAAATGCCGTCTCATTGCTTCCGAGTTCATTTTATGAATATAAAGAGTATTACTGAGTTTAAGGAGATGAGTTAATTAAGAAATCGTAATTCCCAGAAAGCCTCTTTGACATAATTTAAAATCCCAGGTAAGTGTAATCCCATCATTAAAACCTGAAATTGAATGGGCGACTGGAAAATACTGTGCGATAGCACAGTGTAAGTAATCCCAACAAGAGGGTCCAGGGGTGGGGAAGAAGAGTGAGCAAGGGCGGGGGGCTGGCCTTCTGGCGGACAGCAGGTGGTTAAAGGAGGAGACTCATTCTGGCCCAGAGATCATGGAAACCAGCAGCTGACATCCAGGAGACGGTTTACAGATGAGTCACTAACACCAGGGCCTTCCAACGCGGGCCAGCGGCCAATGCCCCTGTTTACCACATAAGGAGGTCGCCATCTTGGGGGAGTAAACCAAGGGGAGGTGCCATCTGTTGGGATAGTGCCAAAGGGGTCCGTCCACGGGATGGCATTGTGGATTTCCCAGATCTGATTCTGTGACGGCTTGTATTAAAATGCCCTCATCATAAAATCACCGCCGGACCAAGAATTGAGAGTATGCCATAAAACAAAGCCTGGATTCTGTCCCTTTTTGGTTATGTTTGCTGCCCCTTCCTTATAAAGCCCTGTCCACTGAGTACAAATCGTCTCTCTCGTTTTGGGCCCAGTGAGGGCGACACTGGCCAGAGCTCCATGATCAAGTGTAGACCACGAACTCTACGATGGTTCCTTGTGTCCTCTGTGGCATATCCGCTTCCCTGCGGCAGCAGGTGGCCACAGCCCCATGAGGTCCCGAGAGGAGGCGTACGAGAAAACCCCAGGTCTGTCCATCCCCTCCTCCCGAGAGGCAGGGTCCCCCGCTGCACAATTAGTGCCCCTCCGTGCTCAGGGTGACGAAAGGCAAGCCCCGGGCACATGCACTCCATCCGGCAGCTGGTGTCGCCGGCGCCTCCGGGAATCGTCGTGGTGCTTCGTAGAGAGGCAGGGACGGTGCTCGGCTCGGAGTGGGGCACATCGCTTGGCCCCGTAATGTCGGTTGTTGCTCTTATTTTTATTGAACTTTCACTTCAGCTGAGTAAACTCAGGGGAGAAATGAATGACTCCGCTGACAAAGAAAATAGTCTGATGGCTTAATAGGGACCCAATTGAGGGGCTGGGAAATAGCCAGAGCATGGCATTACCATTGTTCGCTGAACGACCAGGAGAAGGCTTCACGTGCTTCTGTGTGTACATATTTATCTAACACGAACTCAGGCTGCGGAAGGAGCTCGGATCGTGAATCTCAGCGGTCCTGGAAACTGGCAAATACATCATCCGCAGCCGAAGCTCGCTCTCTGCGACGGTAAACACCGTTGTTGGTTAATTGCTGTGTGCTATTAATAGGCAGCGGAGTAATTGGAAGGGACTTGCAGAGGTCTTGTAAACCCATCTGTTGGCTACATTTTCATGACCATGTTTGGTACAGAACATCTTCAAGGCAAGAGGTGGGAACTTGAGTGGTGATGGTCCAGACACCGAGGGGCAGAGCTCAGGCGGGCCCACCTCCCCCGGGGCGGGCTCCTGGGTAAGTATTTCCTAAGGACTAGGGGTGCCTTTTTTGGCCCCGGGCTCTAGGGGATGGCAGGGTGTGTACTGAAGCCTGGTGGTTTAATCTAAGAGCCTAGGGGTCAGAAAATTGTTTAAAATACACAGGCCGCCGTGTGTGAGGCCCGCTGACCGCCGTGACACTGTGGCCGGATTATGGATGGCTGCCAGCTCCACGCCTCGGGTCTGAAGGCTGCTCAGCTTCCCGCGAGAGCGCCGGTTGATCGGACGTCAGGAATCAGACCGTTCGCTGTGCCGTGGTGGGAAGCCAAATGGGGAAGGCGATAGTCCCACATGGCCACCCCTCTGGTCGTCTCTGGACTTAGAGTGCTTCCCCCAAAACCTCAGGGCCTGGGGGCACCCGACTGGGGAGGGCAGATGGATTCACGGATGAAGAGCCCCGGTTTCACACTTCTGCCTGGCAATCTGGGCCGGACACCGAGCAGGCATCTTAAATGAAATTTACCCAATTGTACAGTGAGCCTTTTTTTTTTTTTAAGGAATCAAAGAGTCCTAAATATCTGAGATCAGGCAGCCACGTGCTGATGCTGTCCAGTGTGCGTTTTCTCTGACCCTCACAGATGACCGCCTTAGTAAGAAAATGGAACGTGAAGAATGGCCAGCCCGCTCTCTCCGGGAGCCCACATGTACCGGTTTGTGGGATCGCCTCAGAGGCAGGGCGCCCTTGCTCCCGCCGCCGCTGCAGAGCGAGCCCTTATTTATCCGTTTGGAATGCATTGTGTTCCTGATGAGTGTTTTCGCTCAGCGAGTGTAACGTGGACGAGTGGATGATACCTGTTCTAGGCCGCAACACGAGACCCGAGAGGGTTAGGAATGAAGGTCAGAGAAACTCCAGGTTAGTAGTCCTTGCCAACAGATAATTTTCATTCCTATTATATCAAGAGATTGTCTGGGAGCCAAGAACATAAAAAGAACAATGTTTGACTAGAACTCTTAAGTAGTCGTGTGGGGAAATGCGTGTGCAGGCGTGTGTGTGCGTACGTTGTGTATTCACGTGAGAACGCAAGCTGATCTCAGCCAGCAGGTGGGGTGTGTTCAAGGAACTAGTGTGTGCATGTGCGTGTGTGCGCGCGTGTGCCCGTTTGTGTGTGAGATCCTGCAGCCAGAGCTTGCGTAATTACGTAATTATTCCCCAGTGTCCCTGCCTCCCCCATCCCCATTCCGGTGTAAAAACCTTGAACCGTTCTGCTGTCAGTCAGCATCAGTAAGTCATGGCTGAAGTAACAAATGACCCCAGACGCTCAGCGTTTGTAAGAAGGTGTACGTCTTGCTCGCACGCGTGTCGTGGGCTGGCTTCCTGTGTCATCTTTGTCCTGGAGTCTTGGCTGAACGTGTTAGTTGCTCTTCCGGTAGCTGTGCCTTTCAAAGATTCATTTTTTTTTAAGATGCATTGCTCTATTTGAGAGAGAGAGTGTGTGTGTAGACCCGCGTGCGAGCAGGGAGGGGGCAGGGAGAGACTCTCTAGCAGACTCCGTGCTGAGCACAGGGCCCAATCCGGGGCCCGATCTCACGGCCCTGAGATCATGACCGGAGCCGAAACCAGGAGTCAGACCCTCAGTGGACTCAGCCCCGCAGGCGTCCTGTCATAGGAGTGATTTTTGATGCGTGCTTCCTAGGCTTTACGCTCCAGGCAGGCACCCACTATGTGTGTCTCGCGTGGCAGAGGACCCATCACAGCGATGAGGGTCAGTCCCGTCGGTTGGAAGAATCCCTGAGGCTGGCCTCTGTAGGGACACAGATGAAAAATAGCCCGGCTGCGAGAGGCCCCTGGAATCCAGACTTGACTTAGACGGGAAGTATCGTATCTGTGTGAGCGGGGAGGAGAGCGTGGTGCAGGCTTCTGGGCGAAGCCATGGAGATGGGACAGACCCTAGCGGGTGCCAGGCACTTTCCAGAAGTTCTACAGGAGAGGTGGTGCCGGCAGAGGGGGGCCCAGCGGAGGGAGAGGAGGTCATGCTGGCCTCGCAGGACCGCTAGGACCGGTGGTGTGTCTTGCTCTTTGTGTGTATTTCTGTGCTCTCCTCCAACGTCCTTGCTCCGAGGCTCCCCTCCCGCTAGGGTCACAGTGAGGGAGAATGCCATTGATTATGCCCTCGATTTACACATTTGTCCTGGGTCTGCTTCACCTTTGGGAATTGCTTAGCTGGTCTTTTGGGTTTTCCACGTTTGTTTGTCATTCTTCTTCTGTCTACATTCCAAAAGGATTTGAGGTAATTTATAGTAAAACACAGATGTACGTTAAGGTCGCTAAAATGGAAAGGGAGCGGCCACTCAGTGACATTTTATGTCTGTTCTTTTCTTGTGAATGTCCTCCAGGATTCTTGGGTTTAGATTTCCCGTTTTTCCCGGTGACATGGTAGCTAGGGGCCAAATAGCCACCTCAGGAATAAGAAAGTGGGTGGCTTTGCCCTGTTGCTTTTTAATTTGTGAAGTTCTCTGCATTCTGACATTTCTTATATTAAGTTTTCATTTTGTCATTTTGGGCTGAATCCTGGTTTCCTAGTGTCTTGTATTTGACATTAATATTTTTATTTCTTGTTGATCTCTGTAATGCTAACAGAGATTCATAGATACATACTCAGTGAGGCTTTCCTAAATTTAGAATTGGTAATAGGAGCTCAGGGACAAAGAAGCACTATGGGACAGTTAATCACTGGATCTCGAGATGTGGGGTATACCGCCCTTGAAACAAACTGATTTACCGATAGAACTGGGGACCAGCATGAGTCTTGATGCTCAGCTCTGCTGGGTAAGAAGTAAGATTACACGAGGAGTCTAGGGTAGAGCTCCTCATGTTTAGTGATGGTGGGGGCAGAAATCCTCTCTCTGTCATTTCAAGTCCAGGCTACATCTTGGTGAATGTTCAGATTCTCCTAAGATTTAACATTCCCCTGATGAGAGACCTAAATAGACCTGTATGTGCGTTTTGTGCCAGTCCTCCTTTGTCTCCCTTCTTGACATATCGGTGGATGCCTTCCTCCATCCATGCGATGTTTCTACCCCAGTGAAATGGACGATGGATGGCATGCCATGCCTTTCTTTCTTTTCTTACCCGGAGTAGCTTTGAAACCTCCAGACACCACCCAGCACTTATTAACCTGGTGAAACCCAAACTCTCCAGTTCTTAAGTGCATTCTTAGCCCTGTAACTAGTCATATTTCATTGGGAATGTAATGTTTCACTGAACCGTCAGTGTTTCATTTTACACAGCGTATTGTAACGGGAGCTGAGAGAAGCCCGCGTCAATGAAGAAGCCATTACCCGTGCGAGGACCTGGGCACCGGGTCAGGAGCACCATCAGGCGTCCTCACTGGGACGCTGCTGGTGATTGACGCGTCTCAGTCGACCGAGAGCCCACTCTGCCAGACTGACTTTCACCTTTGATTACGGTTACGAGAAGAGTTTGAGTAGTCATCCATACACTTGAGGGTCAAATGAAGAGCAAGAAAGACAGCCATTGGGAGCGTCAGGCATTGGTGTCCCCTCGAGGAGGGGGTCCTGCACTTCACAGTTAGCTCTGTGTGTAGGAAATGTGGGCACCATGCTGGCTGGAAAGACCTGGGAACCAAACAGGGTGCTGTCCAAGGTACCTGCTTCTTCGGGTCACCATTAAGCCCGCTTTGCTCTTCCATCCAACAACTGTTCACTGAGCCCCTGTTTGGACCCAGTACTTTCCTAGGCATTTCTGCTCATATTCTCCTTTTCTCGTGGAGTCACATTCTAAGAGAAGAGGCAAAACCCTCAAGGAAATACATAGGCAAGATGATTTCCTACAGGGGAGCGCTACGCAGAAAGTAAAGCAGGTCGGCATGGTGGGGACTCTTGCTGCTGCTTCTGTGAGCTCAGGACAGGTCTTGGGGGTTGGCGTCAGGCCTTGAGACTGAGCATTTCTGGCAGAGAGAACAGTACAGGACAGAAATGAGGATGCATCAGAAGTCCTCGAGGGACAAGGCGGTCCTAGTGGCTGGGCGCAGTGAATAAGAGGAAGGAGGGTGTTTGTGGTAGAGAGGCCAGCAAGGAATTTGGGTTCCATTCCTAGTGGGAAGGCTTGGGAAGGTCCTAAGCAGAAGCATGCTGTTGATTGGGGTTTGCGATAACCCCTGTGCTGCCCGCAGAGAAGGGTTATAGGAACAGCTTATAGGAGCAGGCGGCGAGGCTCGCCTGCTACGTCTTGCCCAGGTGGGAGGCCACGGGGAACTGCGTCAGGAGAGGAGGTGAGTCCCATTCATTCCATAGCCGGGTGGCTGGCCAGTCTGTCCCCCTCATGTCCATCACGCAGCCCAGACAGAGTTACTCACCAGCTTTTCTTGTTCCCCAAGAGATCAAGAGATTGGCACGGGCATCCAATAAACTGTGTATCACGTTGTCTCATACTTTTGTTTCCACATCAGGAGCCGTGTATCCCTTCTGTTTCATCTCCAGGACCCCATTTAGGTCCTGACCTCACGGTAGGAGCCCAGAGCACCCCTGACTCTGGCTGTTGGAACCAAGGCAGCCCCAAAACTTCCTCCCCTGCATGACGCTGAGACCTTCCCTTTGACACCCCACTCTTGACCCGGAAGCACACTCAGTGGGCACGCCTTCTGGGTGCCGCTGGAGTTTGGGGGTGATGGCTTGCCCGTTTCTAGCAGAATACATGGATCATGTGTCTCTTTGAGATTGTTCTAAGTGTTCTTACTTGGATTTTTGCTTGAAGGAAAAAAAAAAAAACCCACCAAACTATCAACACATTTTTCCCTTTTCATACTTCACCAAAGAGGGAAAAAATGTAACAGGATATCGACTCCCACGATTTTTCCTGTGGTGACTCAGTGTAAATATCTATGACAAATCGCAGAAGGGATCCTTAATGGCAGCTGTCAAGAGTTATTTAAAATGAATTAGAGCCTTCCAGTTCCCTGGAATAATGAGCTCTGAGAGAGACACGGAAGGTCGCTCCCGCCGCTCCCAGAACTGGAGGTCCACCGCTCAGCTCAGCTGGGGGTCACGGCTGCTCCCAGGGCAGACCGAACCCGGCTTGGATGCTGGGAAGCATCAGCCCACCTCGCTTTGTCTTAGCACCGTTGCGTACGTTGTGCAAACATCGGCTGTGTTTTCTTGGTTCGGAGCAGGCCACTGGCCTCCTGGCCTGGAGCTGGTTTGGGCGAGTGAGGGTTGGGACCCGGTGTCCGGGGTGTGCAGACATGGGCGCTCTCTTCGTAGGATGGCCGGCTTACCCTGTCACTGTCCCATAATTCGAGATAACCCTCCACGTGGTTAAAGAGAAGTCTGGAAACCCAGGTGTGTGCTTCTGGAAAACCCTCCTCTGTGTACCGCTGACCCTTGTATGATGACTTCCCACTGGGCCGTTTTCCCGCCGTCGTGGTAAATATTTCTGCATTAGAAGCTAGCGACTCAGGAGAGAGCAGAAAACCCGTTGTTCTCTCTACAAAGGAGTTATTGCCAATAATTCTCTTTTGCAAAATGTAGGAAGATTGAATTCTGCCCAGACGCTCTCCAACTTTAAAACTGAACTTCCAGTGAGAACATCATTTTTGTTCTCTTTAGTTTCCTTCCACTTCCTGTGTTTAAATCATCCAGAATCCATTTACACTTCGCGGTGTCCTTTGGCTCAATCTCTCCAAATGTCTTGGAGACCGGCTCCGCGGGCGGGGTGGACGAGTGTGGGAAGAGACTTCAGGAAGCACAGAGGACCTGTCATTTCAGAGGTGACCCCTCGGGGTTTGAAATAAGCGATTGCGTGACACAGTAACTGCTTTGCGTCTCCGGAATGGAAGAGAAAACCAGCTGGACTTTTCAATGTAATTGACATAGGAACTTAAAAACTCCTGGTTTTTTGCTTTTTCTATTTGTTTTCAAACTGCGTTTTGGGGGAAAGGGCACAGAGATGCCCCACCCACTTCTGCCTCCCCAGGGGGACAAGGCCCCGGTCCTTTCTTGGCCGCCCAGGCCTTCTGTGAATGAGGAGATGGAGAGGAGGGAGGGCCACACCTTATCAGTCGTCGCATCTGGGGTTGGTTTTCTGCCGTGTGGGCCCGGCATCCAGGATTTGGGGCGTGGAAAGCCCTACTCTGACGGAGCGCCCCTCCGCACTGAGCATGGACCGAATCTCGGGAACTGGCCTGGGTCTAGAGGGCAGGCTGTTGCCCTCACGGATGGGCATCGGGGAGCTCGCTGCTTGCACGGTCGGGGCCCTCCAGCCCCCAACCAGTGGCTATTTGGTAAGAAAGAGCCGGACGTGCTTCCAGGGAGAAGGACTGGAACCCGCATCCATCCCGCCTGTCCTCAGGGCAGGGCTGCGGCCGACTCCGCCGCAGGTGGGACGTACCGCATCTCCCGGGGTAGTTCTCATCCGGAGCGCTGGCTAATGGTTGCTGTGAATTGGTTCACAGGGAAGAAACACCCACTAGAGGTGTGAGCCAGTTCATTTACACAGTGGGGGAGGAAGAATCCCTCCAGGCCACGTGGAGGTTGAGCGGAGTGATTTCCCGCGGTGTCCCGCCTCTCCGTTGGCCGAGCCGGGGTCCATGGGGTTGTCTGGGTGCTGGGCTGGCGGCCGGCCCAGCCTCGGGGTGCAGACACCCCCGCTGGGAGCCCGTGGGGTACAGAACTGTGGCTCCCCAGAGCTCCGTTCCGATGCGGCCTCTTGTCCTGCAGTGAATGGGGGGGGCCGCTCTGAAGAGTACCAGTTCTCTTTGTAACAGCGCCGCGGGGGACGCCTCGCTGGTCGGACTGGGCCGTGAGACCCTCCAGGGTGAAGCACGTGCTAAAGAGGGGGCCACTTCCTCAGGGCACTTGTGGGGCACGCAGCACGCACAGAGCCGGCAGGGCCCTCACTAGGCCCCGGGGAAGGGGGACACCCCCAGTGCTGGGAGCCGCCCTGACCACCGCCCTGCCCGTTTGGGGGTCATGACCTAAGAGAGGAGGGGAGCCAGCCCCGCTGGGAGGAGACCTGTGACCCGGGACAGCCACTCCCTGTCCGTTCCCTGTCCACGGTCAGCGGAGCCCCACCCAGGCTACTGCCCTTGGCCTCAGTTGAGCTGCTCCCTTCGCATGGCCTCCAGATAGGCTCTGTCTCGAGCAAAGAAACCCGGGGTCCTCATAGAGATGGGAAACTGGGGACCCACCTGTTGCTTTTCTTTATTTTCTGGAAATAACTACGGAAGGAAACACCGTGGAGACTGGGGAGTGAGCCAGGAGGACAGAGAATGAGCTCCGGGCCGAGGCCCAGGCCGTGTTCCCGTAGGAGACACCATGCTTGGATGGGGCCGGGCCTGCAGGGGTGGCCGCCATGGGCGCCGGGGTGGAGGGGCGCCAGGGGCCGACGCAGATAAGCATGTCCACTCCCTCTGTCCCTGGGGCGGCCCTACAGCAAGTCGGCAGTCATGCGTGTTTCAGACACAGGAGGGGCCGGGCCACACGCGGGCAGGGTCTGAGCTCCGGGCATCCTGTCTGCCCGCTGCCCAGCTCACCGCGGCCTGTCCAGCCCACGGTGCGGCCTCGGCCTCCGGTCGTCCCCCAGGGCGCGGGGCCACGTCTCCGGGCTGCAGAGCCGCACACAGTCGCTGCAAGACTCCAAAGGAGCAGACAGACGCCGAGCGGGGCTGTCAGGAGTTTCTGGACATTCTTAGAAATGACATCTCCATTTCATCCAACGCGTGACTCAAATTTCTTTAAAAAGAAACAACCCACAATGTAAATGAGACCTGAGAAGGGTGTCTATCAGCCATCTGTGGCCTGAGTCCGGTGACACCTCCCTGGCTGGTGTCAGGGCCCGGGGCGTGTCCTTTCAGGGTCTCCCTCCCAGAATGACGACACGCGACCCCCCACGGCGGTGTGACACACAGGACATTTCACGATAACGTCCTCTCTCTCTCTGACCCCATAAGTCCCATGGGAATGCACTGTCACCACTAGAAATACAGTGAAGCAACTTCTGAGGCTCTCATTGACCCCCTACTCCCCTTGGCAGAGTGCCCTTTCCATGTGTTTCCGTAGATCCATGAACCGAGGTAAAGATTTTAGCACAGATGGAATTGATTATACATATATTTTTGTAACTTGCTTTTTAAACCTCATATGCTTTGAAGTACATGCATTATTAGAACACCCAGGTTTACTCACTTGAAAAAATCACAGAGGATCCCAGAGATTGGGTATTCCACTAGTTTATTTAACTCATATTTATGATGCATAGGTTGTTGCCTTTGTTGTCCCTCATTACAACCAATGTCTTTCTACACCGTGCTGAGCTCATCCCAAAATGGGAGAGACATTGTTAAATTGCCTTTGAAAGAGGACTTCCCTCATTGAAATGCCCCCCGAGAGTGTGCTCATTCTGGGCAGCCTCTCCAGTACTTGCTTTTTTCAGCCTTTTCAATTTCTATCCATCCAGTTATTAGAGCATATTTTTTAAATTTTTACTTCCCTGATAACTAGTAAGATTGAACACATCGTGTTTTATGTGGATCATTTGTACTTCGGCATAGATGAATCTATTCTTTGAGGTGGTTTGGCTTTTTCTTATTGATTTGTGGGAGCTCTTTATATATGCTGGTCATTAATTCCTTGTTTTTTGCACATGCTACATTCTCTTTCCGGCTGTCTGTAGCCTGAGGCTTTTTTTTCTGCTCTTCTAAGTTCTTTGAAACAGCTCAGCCGGTAACCTCACACCTTATGAATGTGTGAAACGCTGAGGGCAAGAAATGGGGCCTGTTTTCCACTCAGGCACATGGTTCAGAGGAGCCTGGAAACTCCCTCCAAACTTCTAAGCACAGCACGTCCGGGAGATGAGCTTGTTCTGCCTGTTGGGCTGCTGAGGCCTCGGGCTGGAATCAGGCCCCCCCGGGGCCCAGACTATGGTTTCTTGTTTTCCCACCCCTTCAGGGATAGAGCACAGCCTTTCCTTACCCACCTCTGGCTCTCTGGCTCCCCTGCTTCTTAACCTGCCCGAGTGCATCTTGCCCACCGAGCTGCAGGTCTGGACCTTGTCCCGATACTTCGTGTTTCTATAGCAGGTGATGTCACACTTGCTTCTTCCAGCCCTGGAGCCAAAGCTTGGTCAGCAGCGGGGTCTCCCGGTTGTGGATGTGGCCCCAGGGGCGCGAAGGCGCCCAGGCCCGGACCATGGGGCCGCCGGGTCTCTCTTAAGCTGCCGTTGCTTCCTCCTCCGTTACAGTTCGGTCCAGCTGCTCTGGCAACATGCTGAGTCATCGCAGGTCGCGTAATGCCTGCTGCTCCCCCGTAAGTTTGTTTGTCCACCGTGGGCTGACTCGTCGCCGTTCAGCGGCCTCCGTTCGCCAAAGCCCCGCAGGCTGGCCCTGGCAGGTGGCCGGGCTCACTCCCCAGCGGCAGGCGCGGGCACGCTCCCGTCAGCCCCTCCTCCTGCTTGTCGTCCAGCTTCGTTACACCTTCTTATCTTTCCTCCTCGTCTTTTCTCGCTTTGTTTTCTTTTTGATTTGCCCATAAAGGGGACGATTTGTCCCGGTTCACCTTCCTGTGCGCAGCGGCGCCGCGCCCGGGACCTTGGGACGCGCCCCTCCAGGAACCTCTGAGAAAAGGGTGTTTGAGCTCAGCGGGCGTAATGAACCTCGAGCACAGTAGAGAAGACGGGTCGTCCCGCCCGCTCCACCCCGCCTGGCGTTGAGAGGCTTATGTTCGCTCCGGAAGATGCGGTTTCCCGGCTTTCACGGGTGGGGGGTCAAGGGTTCTCGGCGAGAGCGGTCACTCGGAAGAGTGTGCGACACCGGGTTTCTCCTGGGGGTGGTCATGCCCTCAAGGGGCATTTGGCCACGTCTGGGGGTCGTCTGGGTGGTCGTGACAGGGGAGGGCATCGCTGGGGCGAGCACGCAGAGGCCGGGTGGCTACATGGGTGCGCAGAGGCTTGGGGCTTGGCACGGCCCCCAGCGGAGGCCCCAGGGGTGGCAGGACTCGGGCTGTTCTCCAGGCGGGGTTGGGTGTTGGAGAGCGCACTACTGGGAGGGAGCCCCATGGGATTAGGGGTGGGGCCCTACAGCATCGCTGTCCTTCGGGTCCCCAGCCTGCCCTCTTCCTAGCACTGTCCTCTCTCTGAACCCACCCTCTCAGAGAAGAAACGGGGGCTTTCCAACCCTCCCAGGCCCAGGCCCCACATGTGACCTGTCACTGGCCCTGGCCTAGACCTAGACTAGTCAGTGGCTGCAAGTGGGGGCCGCCGGCACAGCTGACCTGGGCCAGCTCGCCACCGCAGCTTCATTCCACGCCGGCGCTGGGCTTTCCTGGCCTCTCTCAACCCATCATCCCATGTTTGCCCGCCAGACTCCCAGCCTCAGCGAGGCCGGCCGCAGGTGCGCTGGACGGAGGAGAGGACGGGTGCTGGAGGCGATGGCAGGGCCCCAGCCCCCCTCACTGGCTGTCCATCACTGGCTCCTGTACCTAAGAGGTCCCTGTTAATTAGGCATCATCGCCCACACTGGGAGCTGCATGTTAACATTTTATAGGCCATTTTCTCATGAAGAAAAGCAAAGCCGATGTAATTCTTGCTGGCTTTGGGGTTTTGGCTTCATACTCAGCACATCTGATGCAGCCACTCTGGGAATAAAATTCCTCCAATCACTGGCCGTATCATGGAGTAGCAAGGAAAATGCTACATTTTAGTTCTTTGAGCAAAGACCCTAAAATCCTTTAATGTCCAGGCAATAAACATTGAACGCATCTTCCCTGGAGGCCTGCAGACCCCGAACTGAGCTCTGAGTCAGGAGATTGCGAGCAAAGCAGAAGTTTGGAAAGGCGGGAGTGGGGCTACACTCGGTTCTGCCTTTGCCAATGTAAGAAGCATGTGGATGGATGGAAGCGTGCTGTGGTCAGCCATCCCGGGGGTTTTCCATACCCTTGGGGCTCAGGAGGGACCTCAGCAGGACCAAGGAGGGTGCAGTGGGGTGCAGATCTATCTTCCTCCTATAGAGACTTCTGGATCTAAGACAAGCCCCAAAAAATGAAGCAGATGAAAACATGCATCCAGAATGGAGATGACGGGGTCCATCCTGAGATCTCGCGGGGGCTTTACCAACACTGTGCCTTTGCTCACACTCCAGCCCTCTGGTCTGGTTTAAGAGAAGAAATGTGGTGACCGATGGAGACATGTCCACGGAGAACACCGAGGAATACTAGCTAGGAGCCAAGATGGGAAAAGCATGTAGACATGTACATGTGTGTGAGCACACGCATGCTCTGCACATGTGTTTTCTATCTATGTATCTACCTTGGCATTATGTGTATGTATGCATCTGTCTATCTTCCATCTCTGTCTATCCATCCAACCATCTAGCCATCCAGCCAACCATCCATCTATGCATCCGTCCATCCAGCCAACCATCCATCTATGCATCCGTCCATCCAACCAACCATCCATCTATGCGTCTGTCCATCCAAACAACCATCCATCTATGCATCTGTCCATCCAACCAACCATCCGTACATCCATCCAACCAACCATCCATCTATGCATCTGTCTATCCATCCAACCATCTATGCATCTGTCCATCCATCCAACCAACCATCCATCTATGCATCTGTCCATCCATCCAGCCATCTATGCATCTGTCCATCCAACCAACCATCCATCTATGCATCTGTCCATCCAACCAACCATCCATCTATGCATCCGTCCATCCATCCAATCAACCATCCATCTATGCATCTGTCCATCCATCCAGCCATCTATGCATCTGTCCGTCTATCCATCCAACCATCTATCCATCCATCCAACCATTTATGCATCCATCTATCCATCCATCCAACCATCCATCTATGCATCCATCCATCCAACCAACCATCCATCCATCCATCCATCTATGCATCTGTCCATCCAACCAACCAACCATCCATTCATCTATTCATCTGTCCATCCATCCATCTAACCATCTATGCATCTATCCATCCAACCAACCAACCATCCATCTATCTATGCATCTGTCCATCCATCCATCCATCCATCCATCCATCTATGCATCTGTCCATCCATCCATCCATCCATCTATGCATCTGTCCATGCAACCAACCAACCATCCATTCATCTATTCATCTGTCCATCCATCCATCTAACCATCTATGCATCTATCCATCCAACCAACCAACCATCCATCTATCTATGCATCTGTCCATCCATCCATCCATCCATCCATTTATGCATCTGTCCATCCATCCATCCATCCATCTATGCATCTATCCATCCAACCAACCAACCATCCATCCATGCATCTGTCCATCCATCCATCTGTCCATCCATCCATCCATCCATCCAACCATCTATGCATCTGTCCATCCATCCATTCAGCCAACCATCCAACCAACCCTCTATCCATGTATGTGTCGGTATAAACACACACACACACACACACACACACACACACACACACAAATAGCAGTCATAAGAACTGAAAAGCTTCAGGAAGTTTGGGAAATCCCCTATGTTCTTCACAGCCCATAAGGACGTTGGCATCTATGGAACAAGATGTCGATAGATTGTTCTGGAAATGATCGAGCTGTCAGGAAAGCATCCTGATGTTTTGGAAGGAATGAAGCTTACCATGCACTTTCTAAAAGTTTGTTTCCAAAATGGTCATACTTTTTTTCCCTCCATATTTTGTACTTGAAGAATTTGTCTTTGCCTAGGCACACTGCTGAGTGGCGTGGATGAAATGTAGCAATGGTATTCGTAGAGCACCCATTGTGTGCCCGGTGGGGAGCGAAGACTTTTGCAGGCATTCTCACACTGGCGTCATCACTATTCCCCCTGAACTGCTGGGGAGCCCGTCTGTGTAGAGGGTCTAGCTCTTTGCCCGGGTTCTGCAGCTGGGCGGTGACACATCTGGGTACCAACGCGTCCTGTTTTGTTAGGGCACCTGCACCCTCCCACCTACCGGCACAACCGTTCCCTGAGCTAAGAGCCACTGTTGCCCAGGAGACCTGGGGAAATGAGGTCTCTGGCGTTATCCCCACCCCAGCTCAGCCAAGAGCGCTGAGAGTCTTTACGCCCAACTGGTTACGAGTTCAGCCAAGCAGAGAAACGCTGTGCCCCCTACTTGCTTTAATCCCCTCACCATTAATTGTCTGGCTGCATTTTCTTCAAGAGGTAACAAAGAGTAAAATCCATGCAGTTGCTTTTCTATGTAGCTGGTTGTAAATATTCAGCCAGAATTTGACTGACAGCGCAATCTTCTGTTCCCCAAAGCTTGTGCCGTATGTGAATATTTTAATTAGGATTGTAACAAGCTATTGAGAAAGTTTGAGCTAAATTGGTTCAGCTGTTTTTGCATTAGTGAAGCATGAAAAGAAATTTTTTTCATCTATTAGAAAAATATCCCTTAAACACACACACACACACACACACACACACACGCCAACTCAACTGAAAATCAGCCAGTTCAGGATACTTCTTTCAAGTCAGCAGATTGGATCTTGGTTGGGATTAACTGCACACGTTTGAAAAATGTGAAATTTAGTTCAAAAAGGTTGTTCATGTTTCACCTCTTCCCCTTGGCAGCTGCTTGGAAGGGAGAGATGTTCTCGTGAGGACCACGTGTTTCTCAGAAAGGAAGGAGATCGCTGGCAGGCCCGGGTTCCCGGAGCTGTCTCCACCTGGGATCTGCCCTACAGGCGAGATGCCCCCTGCCCCGGAGATGTAGGGGTGCCTCTAGTGTCGCCGGTGGCCAGAGGCGTGGCCACGGCTGCCATCAGGGGCCCTCTGTTCGGCTCCGTGTGCGGAGTGGCGGCCTGCCTGTCTCTTTCTCCCCTTGGACACGGAGCGTGTCTCTTGGCTTTGTCCGCGAGTTTGAGGAGGCGGGGAAGACAGGAGGAGGCTAGGATCTGAGGCTCCAGACTGCACGCTGCTGCCACACTGAAGTGTTCGGAAGCCCCCGGGCTCCTCCGGTCCCCGTGGCCGTCCCTCCCCTCTGCTGGGCCTCGCGCGTGAGGAGCTGTCGTCCACTGTGCTGGGGATGACCTCTCCGTGTCTCTTCTTACCCCTTCGTCCTGGCCCCACGCTCTCAGTCCCGCCGCGGCCGGTCCCCTGGGGGGACCCGACGAGCCGGTCAGCTCCTGACCCAAGGTGGGGGGCCCAGCTCATGCTCGTGGTGGCTCAGAAGGCAGGCCTAGTGCTGCCGGATCTTCATAGCTTCCAGAAGAAGCCAGGAATCAGGAGTGAAATGTGCAATCTCCCATTTTCAGATGTTGGCAGCTAATTCAGATGTTGTCTTGACACACTGCAGGACACATGCAGCAGATCCCTCTCCGACGGGGACCGTGAGCCCCTGGGTCATTTCTGACCTTGATCTTATAATCCCCAAGGGCAGGAACTATGGCTTCTTGTTGTTCCTTCTTCCCCCCTACCCCCCGGTCCCCCTCCAACACCTACGTAACTAACCACTTGGGAGTTTTTTCTAAATTATTTTTTTGGCAAAAAAATAAGTATATTTGGTATTGTTAGGTTCAAAGTCTAGAATGATTTTACCTAGCGCTTGGTTTTTCCCAAACGTGCGAGCTTGAATTGTTAGTTCCGATAAGATGTGTTAATGTTAATAAGTGTGAATGGTCCTCGTCGTCTCTGGCCGGGTGGAGAGAATGATGACCCAAGCCAGGGGGAGCGCCTTGCGGTGGAGGCAGTCTCTCCTTGGACAGCTGGGTGGGGGGATCCGTGGTGTCTGCGGCCTTCTGCACAGCCCGCCAAGCTGGGCTCAACGGGGTCCTGTGCCTGCTACCCCCTCCCCTCCGCGGAGCACCCGGGGGCTCCCAGCAGTCTGTCCCCAAAGCTCGAGGCTGTTTCCTGTTTGCTCCGGGTGCTGGGAGGACAGCCCGAGCCCCAGCGCCTCCCGAAGGGCCTGGCGGGCCCTTCACTGCCCTTCACTGCCCACAGCGGGCGAATGAAGGCAGAATGGACTGTGGCTTTCTCAACAGCTCCCTTCCAATTTCTTGGCTGCCTAAGCAAGGGTATTTTTAATCAGCGGCATTGTGCTGTTAATTAGTACAACGTGAAGTCCGGCCCCTTGTGAACAGACGCCCCTGTGTTTCTCTTGGAGAGGGTCAGGCCCACGGCCCTTCCCTGGTTTCTCCTTGCCGCCCTCGCTTGCACAGACTCTGTCTTGAGGACATGTGTGGTGGGGCTTTGGAGGGCGGGGGCCAGAGGCTTACAGCAGCCGTGGGCCTGGCCTGGGGCCGAAGACAGTAATTCTTACCAAAGGGAACAATCCCATTAATGCAGGAGCCAAAGGAGAGGAAGACACATAAAACCATATAAAAGCGTTCGCCCGGCAGGGAGTCGTCCTGCTAAATGTTCTCCATAAATCTCAGCTCGGGTCGGCAGGAGGGACGCGGTTCCTCCGGGTGCACCAGCTCTGGACAGCAGGATGCCCCACGTTCGGACACGGGGCGGCGGGGGCGTTTCTAATCACCACGCTGACGTCCTTCAACCTGGCTGGGTCAACCTGGCCGGGTCGGGAGGGGAAGCCAGGACGGGGAGGTGGTGAGACGGGGCTGCCCCGGGATCAGCCGGCGAGGAAGCATGCCCGTATTTTACTTGCCGGCAGCCCAAGTTCATTAATTCCAAGGGAAGTTTCTGGGTCAGTGACTTCTCATCTTGGCTTTCTTTTGGTAAAGAAACAATGGACTCACACATCGCTACCATGGGAAGGGCCCTTTAAGCCTGGAGAGTTACTCGCTCTGTGTGCATGCGCGCGCACTTCCCAGTGGGGAACGGGGAGGCTCGTTGGGAGGGTCCCTCCTGCGCGAGACCCCAGGACTGCATGTGTGTCTGTGTGCATGCCCCCCCCCCGGCTTTCCTGGGAAAACCTGCATCAAACGTACGCAGCCCCAAGTGCCAGGTTCATGCTAGAAACATTCACCTCGAAGACCCCCAGTCCCCGTGCGCGGATGGCCCCGTAAGCTGAGGCCCGTTGGTTCTCGCCGCCCCCGGGCTGGGCGCGAAGGGCTCCGGGGCCTGGGCCGGGGGCTTTGTTCTCTCCCTCAAAGTGGTAAATGAGGCATGCAGCCTGCGTCCCTGGCAGGGCCGACCCGCGGGGCCTTTGTGGGGGGCGGGGCACTTGGAACCCCCACGCCCTTTCCCACACGCTTCATCTTCGGGCTGCGGAGAGAAAGGCAGACGGGAAGGGAGACTCCAAAGGCTTCGTTTCGCACTAACTGCTCCCGTCAGAGTCTGCGGCGAGTCTTGATGAAAGCCGGGCTCTGATGGAGCCGCATCAGAAGGGGCAGACGGCGACCTCGCCCCCACGAGATGACACTTTAAAGGCAAAGGCCTAGGAACGAAGTTCTTTATTGAGTAATTAGCCGTAATAAGCTCAGATAAGACGACAGATCAAACAAATCCTCGGAAGGAAAGTGAGCAGAGACGATGAGTTTCTGGAGGGAATAACAAATAATATCCCAAAGCTGAAGTCTGGGGCTCTTGCTAAGATCCTGGTTCCGAATGAAAGCGGCTGCCGCACCGCTCTCTCTTCTCGGCGAGCCCACCGCATCAGCCGGGCCGCCCGGAGCCCAGCCCTCTGCGTGGCGATCGCAGACAGACGTAGGGGCGCTGGCTTGTCAGGGAGCGTCGGGGAGGCTCGCGTGCACCCCGAGTGTGCAGAGGCCTGTGCTGGGCACCCCCGGAGCTGGGCCCCGGAGAACAGAGGAGTTCCTTGCTTTCGAGCGGCTTTCGAGAGAGAAGGTGCCCGGTGGGCGCAGGAGAAACACCAGTGGGGCCGACGCGGGGCCGCGGGGAGGGGGCTGCAGAGAGCTGTGGCCAGGGTCTCCGGCTGCTTCTCCCTCCTTCCATTGGCCCCTCATTCCCAGTAACTGCCCTTTACTGCTATTCCCCATGAGCCAGGCCGGGCCCTGCCCAGGAGCTCACGGTCAAGGGCACCAAGAGCCAAAGCAGGGCGTTGGCGAACTGCTGATGGAGGTCAGGCGGGGTGCACTGGGGCGGAAAGGGGCCGCCCGCGGAGGGGGGGGTTCCGGGAGGACGGAAGTCAGGGCCAAAGATGTTCCTTAGGGCCCAGTTGTGGACCAGCTACCAGAGCCTGCGAAATGAGAGTTTCTACAGTTCACACACACACACACACGCTTACACACACTCTCGTACACACACTCATACACACCACTCACACACACATTCTCATACACACACACCACTCACACTCGCACACACTCACACTCTCACACACTCACACGCACAACACACACATGGACTCACGCTCTCACACATGCTCTTACACTCAGAGTCACACACATGCATACACACACACAACACACACATTCACTCTCACACTCATACACACACACATCCCACACACACACTCACACACACTCACACATTCTCACACCACGCACACACACTCTCACACACTCACACGCACAACACACACACGGACTCACACTCTCACACTCACAGAGTTACACACACACTCGCATACACACACAACACACACATTCTCTCACTCTCACACTCGTACACACTCACACTCACACACACCCCGCGCACACGCTCACACACACATTCTCACACCACGCACACACTCACACTCACTCACATGCACAACACTCACACACTCACACGGACTCACACGCTCTCACACTCACAGAGTTACACACACACTCGCATACACACACAACACACACATTCTCTCACTCTCACACTCATACACACTCACACACACACACCCCACGCACACGCTCACACACACATTCTCACACCACACACACACTCACACTCACACACACGCCACGCACACACGCACACACACACATTCTCACACCACGCACACACTCACACTCACACACACCCCACGCACACGCTCACACTCTTCATGGAATCTGTTGACAAATAGCCAGAATGGTCAAAGGCGCACAAGCCCGGCTGTGGGAAGGTGGCTCCAACCAGCACAGGCTGTGGGCACCTGATCGACTCCCCCGGCCCGCCGTCCGGGACCAACGCGGGCCGGCCACTCCCATCCCGGCAGAGGTTCCCAGGGAGGGCCCTGCATGAAAATGCAGCAGGAGGAGCTGGGGAACGGTCCCGGGGGACCTCAGATCCGGGAACGGGGGCTGCGCTTCTGCGTCTCCGGCTGGAGGCTCCGAGAACCCGGGCGCGTCGGCCCGCATCAGAGGGTCCTGGGCACTTCAGGAGGCAGCCGTGCTGAGCAGGAGAGCTCTGGCTGGGAGCCGCGATGGCGGTGGCGGTGGTGGGAGGGGCGCGGGGAGTTGTCCTGCTGGTGAATTAGAGACGGCAGACCCCTGAGCTCTCACCGTCTCCGTCCGTGTGGAGCATGGCGCTCGCCTATGCTCTGGAGACCCTTCTAGACCCTTCTGGGCTCTTCCAGCCCCACGTGTGGATGCCTCCGTTTGCCTAGACATGTGCTCACGTGACCTTAGGAGTGGGTTGGGCGAGGGAGGAAGAAATCATTCCTTGGCTTTCGTGACGATGTGTGTCGAAAAGAGAACCGTGAACCTGGGGAAACAGGCAGACGAGGGGACCGCTGGCTCCTTGGTGACGGCGTGCGCACGTCATGGCTAGGTGGGGTCTTGCACGTGGCCCCAGCGATCCCAGCACCTGCGTCACACACGCTGCTTAGACCTGGTCCTCATCCGCACCGCGTCTGCTGCTCCAGGAAGGAGAACGCTCCCGCTGCGGTGTGGTTTCGGGTGACGGTGTGCGCGGGAGGCCCGCGCTGGTCCTCCCACAGGGGTTACAGGGACACAAGCCATCGTCCAAGATGGGAAAACGGTGCCAGTGCGAGGTCAGGGCACAGAGACTTTCCTCCGTCCTTCCTCCCCAGGCCCAGGTACCTGGCACCCAGTGCTCCGGGCCAGCGCTCAGGCTGTACGGAGGGGACACCGTGGCATGTCACCGGGGCTCTGGCTGCCCCTCCCAGCCCAGGCACCGTGCCAGACCTGGGGGACTCCTGCATGGCCCAGGAGCAGAGCTCCGGCTCTCTTGGAGGCCATACTCTGCAGGGCGCAGGGGGAGGCCAGCCATCAGTGTCGCACCAGCAGGAGCAGCTCGGAGCCCGGCGGACAGATGCTGGCGAAGCAAGTCAGCGGGGCTGCCGACCGGGTCGGTGAGGTCTCTCCCAGGGGGAGCATTTGGGCCGAGTCCTGGGAGGGCGAGGAGGACCCAGGCAGGGAGAAGGGCAGCCTGGTCCAGGGCACAGACCACGGAGGGCCTGACGGGGATGCATCTGGGGTGCCAGGCACATGTGCCAGGGGAAGGTTTGGGGACAGCGGGAGGAAAGTTGCTGGCAGGGAAGGGGACCCTGGCTGAGATGGTGTGAAGGGAGGGGTTCATCCTGGGTCTGGACAGTGGAGCGCTGGGGCTGAGGTTGGCGGGGTGCCCGGGACAACGCTCAGGGGGAGGGTTGGGATCAGGAGGTCGTGTTGGCCCAAGGACACAATTGAGCAGCCACAGCAAGAGGAAGCCGCAAAGAACCTGCACCGCTAGCTAATGGAGCAGACCGCGATGGCCTCATTCTTCACCTCACAAAAATGTGATCAGGAAGACTTTTTACTTATCTCACGCAACACGTGTCCTTTTGGGGGTCACACAGCAGATATGTGGCCTTGGTGAGTGGGGGAGTGGTGGGGGGCTCCGATGGTCTCATAAGGGGTCCGGGGCTGGGGGCTCCGATGGTCTCATAAGGGGTCCGGGGCTGGGGACTCTGATGGTCTCATGGGGGTGTGAGGCTAGGAACTCTGATGGACTCATAGGGGGTGCAGGGCCCCCAGTTCCTTCCAGCCGATGCTCTGCCCCTCCCAGAAAGGAACGCCTGCGTCTCAAGTCCTTCCTGGGGTCCTGGGCAGCCACTGCTCAAGTGGTCCGACCTGTGTCTGTGACCATTTCCTCTCCCGCCCACTCAGCCACTCCGCTCGCTCGCTCAGTCATCAGAGCTCACCCAGCGTCTGGTCTCAGCCATGTGCTGAGCTGGGTGATGGGAAGGCACCGGCCGAGGCGACAGATGGGCCCCTGCCCCACGGGGTTTCAGTCCCCGGAGAAGCGCCGGAGAGCCCCTCTCTCGCACACACGCGTGAACACTAGATCGTGACGAGCGCTGGAAGAGGTCCTGGGCTCGCAGGCAGGTAGATCGGGGTTTCCGGCCCAACCTGGGCGGTCCCAGAGGGCCCCCTGAGGCCCGGAGCCCCGGGGACGAAGGGCAGGCGGCGCCCGAGGGCAGAGGCGCTCGGCGTCCCGGAGCACGGGGCTCGGTGGGCGGAGTGAGCAGAGGCCACCGTGGGACTGTTTCTGTGGGTGAGTGAATTCGAACAGAGCTGGAGACGGGGACTTCTGAGTCACCCGTGGCAGGCATTTCCCCGTCGTTTTCGCCAGGAATAACCCAGCAGACCAGACCCCATCTGGAGCAGGGCCTGGGAAAGAAGGGGTTCTGACCGTCCTCCCTCTGCCGGCTTCTGACCAGGACCCCCAGCCCCCGGAGTGGCCTGTCTCAGGAAGCCACGCCGAAGCTCCCGCAGACCCGGCCCGTGGCGGCGGGGCCCCGGAGCTCTTCCCACTGGCTCTCCTGCAGCCCCCGAGCGGCCCTTCCCCATTCTGTGAGGGCCGTGGCAGTGGTGCACCCCTGGAGCTCTAGGCGCTTCGTGGCCTGGCATCCGGGAGGCTGGTGTGGCCGCATCTGCATCAGGGCGAGCTGCCCCCGTGGACCACCCTGTTCTGCAGTCAGAAGGGCTTCCCAGGAGCTCGGGGCCCGCCCTGTCCCCGCTCCCCGGCTTGTGCGGTCATCCCTGTCCCCGATCCCTGGCTCGTGTCATCCCTGTTCCCGCTCCCCAGCTCCTGAGGTCATCCCTGTCCCCGCTCCCCGGTTTGTGCGGCCATCCCTGTCCGCGGTCCCCGACTCGTGTCATCCCTGTTCCCGCTCCCCAGCTCCTGCGGTCATCCCTGTCCCCGCTCCCCGGCTCGCGTGGTCATCTGCGTGGGACACACGCTATCCGTGAACCTGGGCACAGACAGGAGAAGCGTGGCTTGTTGAAAATCCCGGGATGGAGACCTGGGCTGTGAGCAGACTTGAATAAAAGAAGCGTCTCTGGTTCAGTCCCAGGCCCCAGGGAGGCTGTTTCCGTTAGAAATAATGAGGAGCGGCGGGGGCGGGGGGTTCGATGAACCCCAGTGGTTCTCAAGGTGTGCCCCGAGACCACCTGTTAGGAATTCGGACCCATTGAAACAGGAGCTCGTGGGGCGGGGACCAGACATGGCGTCTCAACAAACCCCAAAGGATTCTGATGGCCACGAAGGGTGAGGAGCCCTGCGGTGATTGACCGTGACCTCGTACCAGACCTGCCCCAGCCTCCCGCTGGGGCGCTCAGCCTGGGGCCCTCCTGGGCTGCAGACCCGCAGATCAGGGGACAGGCCGGCAGCCTTTCTCCTTTGATTTGTTGGGTTTTATAGTTGTATTTTAGTTTTTTTCTGAGATAGTTTCTAAACAATATGTGAAGTATTAACAAATACATGTTTCATGAAACAGAAAAACAAGCTCCCAAGGTCAGGACAGAGCCTCCCCCGCCCGGTGGAAGCCCCGGGAGCCCCCCGCAGCCCAGCCCCACCTCCCCCTTAGAGGCAGAGGATTTTATCATCTCCTGTAACGCATGGTTTTGTTTCGCTTGTTGATGGAGCTTTAGAGAAATGGAAAATCGTACACTGCGCCCTCGGAACTGGCTTTTTCCCTCCGGTACCGAGAACCAACCTGGACGCAGGCTAACGATGCGAACCCCAAAGCCAGATGTGGGGGTCCAGACCCAGCCCGGCCGCCGCGGTCTGGAGCGAGTCCACCAAACCCTCCAGGCCTGAGCTTCCTCGCCCAGGAGATGTGCTTTCCCTGGAAGCGTGGGGCACAGAAACGTGCAGCTAGTTGGGGTGCAGCCCTTTACAGAGGTCACGGGATGCATTCACGCTCTGCTCAGAGCTGCGACGTCTCCCTGGTCCCCGGTGCGGGGTTTCCGTTGTGTGAATGTGGCCTCATTTGTGCCCCTGCTCTGGGGGGACATTGGCTTGTTTCACTTTAGGAACTGTTCCTCTGTGAACTCACTTACGCCACATTCCTGGTGCCGAGGTGTAAGAGCTTAGAGCTCCCCGAGTTTCTAGAGTTTTGGGGCTGCCGGTGCACAGCACAGGACTGCTCACTTCACTGTTCATGGAAAACATCACATTGCGCTCCTTGGAAGGGACGGGGGCGTGGACGTGCCCACCAGCGACGTATGGGAACTCCTGTGGCCTCAAATGGTTTTCAGAGGTTTGGGGCAGGTTTTCAAAAAGGCATTTGCCCTGCCATTGTGATTTTCTTTCATTTCCAACATTCTTAATGAGGTTCAACACCTTTCATACGTTTGCTTGCCGTTTGTCTTTTCTTTTTGTTGTTAAAGTTTAGTTTGGGTCTTTTACCATTTTCCTGTTACGTTGTCGTTTTCTCGCTGAGCTGTAAGCGTTACTTATGGGCTCTAGATGCTAATTCTTTCGTACATTTTAATGTGGCAAATCTTTCCTTCCAACTAGCATCTTGTCCAACTTTCTTCACGCTGTCTTTCGGTAAACACAGGTTCCTAACTGAGTGCTGGGAGGTTATCCATTGTTTTCTATGTATATTGATTTTTTATGTGTCTCACCTAAGAAATGCTTCCTTAACCAGAGGTCACGTAAGTCCTCTCCTACATTTGCTTCTAAAATTCTTCTGAAAGTTCACATTTAAGCCCTTCTGCCTTTGGGAACTGATTTTGTAAATGATGTGGGATAGAAGTACAATTTCACTTCATTTATTCTATGTGGAAATGAATGTGATTCTTCAGATGGCTCATTGGGTGACTAACACTCTCTACTGATTTCCGACGTGAGTTCTTCATATAGAAATTTCTCACGGGTGTGGGTGTGTTTGTGGATTTTCTGTTTGTTGAAACTTGCAGCAGTGCCCTGCGTTGATGAGGTCTTCTTCTGAGTCTGGGGCGTGGTTGGGCAGTTTCCCACCTTGTTCTCACCAAGACTCTCCTGCCTTTTCTTGATCCTTTTTCCTTCATATAAATTTGGAAACACCTTCCACAAAAATACTCTGAAATTTTTATTAGATTTCCTTTGAACCTATTGCCCAGTTGGGTGAGGACAGACATGTTTAAAGATTTTTCTCCATCAAGCAAATATTTAATGTTTTTTTGTAATATATAGCCTTCTTCATAAACTTTTTGCATCTCTTGTTAGAGTTACTTATAGGTACTTTGTATTTTTGTGTGATCAGAAATGTTATCTCTTATTAAATTGCACGTTCTATACATTCTAGAGTGTTGAAATGCAGGGGACATTTGTAAATTTATCTTGTATCTAGCAATCTGTTCAGTTTCTACTTTCTAATAAGTGGTAGATTCTTCGGGGTTCTTCCATATAGATAATCATGCCATCTATGAGTAACGTCATTTTAAATTATTTCTTTGTACCTTGGATTCTTCTTTCTTGTTAATCAGTCATTGTTAAATAGAGACGTTAATAGCAGATAACTATCTTGTTCCTGATTTAAAAGGCAGTGGCTCTAATGATTTGTCATAAGTACAATGTTTGCTGTAGATTTAAAAAGATACCCTTTATGAGGTTTAGAAAGCTCTCTGTCATTTTTAGTTTGCTGTGACTTTGTATCGCATTTTTTTCCTTCTGCTAAGACAGTCTTATAATGTTTCTCTTTAATTTGTTCGTGTAGAAATTGCGTTGGTAGGGCCCCTGGGTGGCGCAGTTGGTTAAGCGACTGCCTTCAGCTCAGGTCATGATCCCGGAGTCCTGGGATCAAGTCCCACGTCGGGCTCCCAGCTCCATGGGGAGTCCGCTTCTCACTCTGACCTTCTCCCTTCTCATGCTCTCTCTCACTCTCTCTTTCCTAATAAATAAATAAATAAAATCTTTAAAAAAAAAAAAGAAAAAAGAAATTGTGTTGGTAAACAAACTTGCATTTCTCAGTAGACTTTGCTGGGTCACAAGAGACAATCTTTTTATGCCTTGCTGCATTTATTTTACCAGTTTTTATGATTAGTAACTTCTATATCTTAAGAATTAAGATCACCTGGGGCACCTGGGTGGCTCAGTGGGTTAAAGCCTCTGCCTTCTGCTCAGGTCATGATCTCGGGGTCCTGGGATCGAGTCCCGCATCGGGCTCTCTGCTCGGCGGGGAGCCTGCTTCTCCTCCTCTCTCTCTGCCTGCCTCTCTGCCTACTTGTGATCTCTCTCTCTGTCAAATAAATAAATAAAAAATCTTTAAAAAAAAAAAAGAATTAAGATCACCTGTGTTTTTTCCTTATACTTTCCTGGCTTGATTTTGGTGTTAAGGTTACACTAGCTTCATAAAATCAAGTGGAGGAGAGGTCCTTCCTTTTCTAGTCTCTGGGAGAAATTCACAAAATTATAATCTTCTCTTGACTGCTTGGTGGAATTTACCTGTACATCTCCCAGGCTGTGTGTGTGTGTGCGTGTGTGTGCGTATGTGTGTGCATGTATGTATGAATGTTATTGATGGCTCTGTTGTTTTCTGACATGATTAGGGAAACAGTGGGGTGTCCTACTTATTATCAAGTTGATTTTTATAATTTATGTACTTTTTTAAAGAAATATCTTTATTTTCTTACAATCATCCATATCACAGGTAAGCTTCAATTTCTTTCCTGGATATCCCACATCTTGGGTTGTGATTTCAGCACCTCGATAATGCCGTTCTGCCCTGTGGCGGCAGGCCCCCTGCCCAGGGCAGAAGCGGTCTGTAGTCGTGAGGCATTCACCCTGTCTCGGATGTGTATGTGGCAGGGCGAGGGCTTCTGACTCGGGAACTACTGGGGCTCAATCTTTCAGCACGAGCAGGAGTTCAGCTGCTGGTCCACTAGGACCTGTAACTCACTTATGGGCTGTGAGCACGTGTAGATTTCGATTTTTGTTTTTGGCCATTTTCAAGACTGTTAAACCCTCTGATGATACAAGAAGATACTCTCATGTACCTTACTCGAGCTCTCTCCTTAATTGTACCTGTTTTTCCAGCCACGTAAGTAAATCCACTATGCCGAGCCCTAGATAGCAAGCAATTAGAGCTGGCAATTGTAGTCAGCCCTTCACTGTCTGCAAGTTCTCCTTGATTTCTTTCTCTCTCTCTCTCTTTTTTTTGGCTTGAGGTTTTTTTTAAATTACAGGAAAACACACCCATACGTTTTTTTACCATCTTAGCGATTTTTAAGTGTGCAGTTCACTAGTGTTAGGTATATTCACATTGTTGTGCAATAGACCTTTAGAACGGTTTCATCCTGCGAACTGAAACTCTGCACCCATTAAACCAGGCCCTAGTTCTTCCTCCCCGCCCCCAGCCCCTGGACACCGCCATTTCTACTTCCTGTTTCTATAAATGTGACTACTCTGATGCTTTATGTAAGTGGAATTATATAGTATTTGTCTTTTGTGACTGGCTTACTTCACGTAACATACTGTTCTCAAGGTTCATCTGTGTTGTAGTGCGTGCCAGGATTTCCTTCCTTTTTTAAAGCGGAATCGTGTTCCATTGTATGTCTCTGCCACGTTTTGTTGATCCACTCCTCCATCAATGGGCGTTCGGGTTGTCTCTACCCCTCGGCTCCTGCGAAGAACACTGTTCTAGATGTGGGTGTGCAAATAACTCATCGGAGTCCTGCTTTCAGTTCTTTGGATGTACGTGTGGTAGAGTTGCTGGATTGCAGGGTGATTTATTTTTAATTTTTCGAGGAATCACCAAACTGTTTCCCACAATCACCAGCACCATTTTACACTCCGACCGACGGGGGAGAGCTGTTCCAATTTCTCCACACCCTCATCAGTGGATTATTGATAGCAGCCCTCTTAATGGGCGGGAGGTGATAGCTCACCGTGGTTTTGATTTGCATTTCTCTCACGATCAGTAAAGCCATCTAGTTTTCTTTTTTTTTTTTTTAAAGATTTTATTTATTTATTTAACAGAGAGAGAACACAAGCAGGCAGAGAGGCAGGCAGAGGCGGAGAGAGGAGCAGGCTCCCCGCCGAGCAAGGAGCCCGATGCGGGACTCGATCCCAGGACGCCGGGACCATGACCCGAGCCGAAGGCAGCCGCTCAACCAACTGAGCCCCCCAGGTGTCCCAGCCGTCTAGTTTTCTAAGGTAGACCTGATGAGCTCATGAGAGTTGTGCAGCTGGAAACATGAGGGTCACGGTCAAGGTCAATAGTGCTAAGTTGGCCTCAACTGCTGCTTAGAGTGCTGTCGACCAGTATGTGTTCGTATGAGGTAAAGTGAATGGACCTGGTTCTACTCTGTTTAGGTTTATCAGAGTGGCCAGTAGAGCGGCATGTTCTTAGGGAAGATCTCTGGAAGTCAAGACGGTGTAGGAACAAAGAATGGATGTTTTGTTGGAAAACAATTCTTCATGGGTCTCTCACATTTCTACACATCTTTTTTTATGTTCCTTTCATTTCATTTAATTTTATTTTTTTATTACGTTAGTCACTGTACAGTACATCATTAGTTTTTGTACTGCTCCATGACTCACTGTGTGCTGGTGACTATAACACCCAATGGTGGACTACAACACCCAGGGCTCCATGCGATCCGTGCCCTCCTTAATACCCATCACTGGGCTCACCCATCCTCCCACCCCTTCCCCTCTGAAACCCTCAGTTTGTTTCCTGGAGTCCATAGTCTCTCGTGGTTCATCTCCCCCTCCGATTTCTCCCTATGCACTTTTCCTTTTCCTTCTCCTAATATCCTCCATGCTATTCCTTATGTTCCACAAATAAGTGAAACCATATAATTGACTTTCTCCGCTTGACTTATTTCACTCAGCATAATCCCCTCCAGTTCCATCATGCTGATGCAGAAGTTGGGTATTCATTCTTTCTGACGGCTGAGTAATATTCCATTGTGTAGGTGGACCACGTCTTCTTTATCCATTCATCTGTTGAAGAGCATCTCGGCTCCTTGCACAATTTGGTGATTATGGACATTGCTGCTATGAACATTGGGGTGCATGTGGCCCTTCTTTTCACTACATCTGTATCTTTCCTATATACTAACAATGTAACTGTAGAAAGAGAAATTAGGGAATTGATTCCATTTACGATAGTACCAAAAACCATAAGATACCTTGGAATAAACCTAACCAAAGAGGTAAAGGATCTATACTCTAGAAACTACAGAACACTTATGAAAGAAATTGAAGAAGACATAAAAAGATGCAAAAACATTCCATGCTCATGGATTGGAAGAATAAACATTGTTAAAATGTCTGTGCTACCAAGAGCAATCTATACTTTCAATGCCATCCCGACCCAAAATGCCAATGGCATTTTTCAAAGTGCTGGAACAAGCAATCCTAAAATTTGTATAGAACCAGAAAAAGCCCCAAATCACCAAAGAAATGTTAAAAAAGAAAAACAAAGCTGGGGGCAACATGTTGCCTGATTTCAAGCTTTACTGCAAAGCAGTGATCACCAAGACAGCATGGAACTGGCACAAAAACAGACACATAGACCAGTGGAACAGAATAGAGAGCCCAGAGATGGACCCGCAACTCTATGGTCAAATCATCTTTGACAAAACAGGAAAAAATATCCAATGGAAAAAAAACAGTCTCTTCAATAAATGGTGCTGGGAAAATTGGACAGCTGTATGTAGAAGAATGAAACTTGACTATTCTCTTACACCGTACACGAAGATAAACTCGAAATGGATAAAAGAATTCAATGGGAGACAGGAATCCTTCAAAATCTTAGAGGAGAACATAGGGAGTAACCTCATTGATATTGACCACAGCTACTTCTTTCAAGACATGTCTCCAAAGACAAGGGAAACAAAAACAAAAAATGAACTTTTGGGACTTCGTCAAGATAAAACTTTCTGCACGGCAAATGAAACAGTCAACAAAACAAAGAGGCAACCCACGGAATGGGAGAAGATATTCGCAAATGATACTACAGATAAAGGGCTATTATCCAAGATCTGTAAAGAACTTCTTAAACTCAACACCCAAAAAACAAATAATCAAGTCAAAAAATGGGCAGAAAACATGAACAGACACTTCTCCAAAGAAGACCTATGAATGGCCAACAGACACGTGAAAATATGTTCATCATCGTTAGCCATCAGGGAAATGCAAATTGAAACCACATTGAGATACCAACTCACACCAGTCAGAACGGCAAAAACTAACAAGACAGGAAACAACAAATGTTGGAGAGGCTGTGGAGAAAGGGGAACCCTCTTCCACTGTTGGTGGGAATGCAAGCTGGTGCAGCCACTCTGGAAAACAGAATGGAAGTTCCTCAAAAAGTTCAAAATAGAGCTACCCTATGAACCAGCAATTGCACAACTAAGTATTTACCCCAAAGGTTCTCCTTGATTTCTAACCAGCCTGAGGGATGTGAGAAAATGCGAACCAGGTCATGACAGATCGAAGGCTTTCTTCTGAAGCCCCGGCTGGGGCGGGGGACGGCCTGTGCTGGGCACAGTGTCCACTAAGTCTCAGCTTCAGTCTTTTAAACCTTTAAATTCATGGACCACCTTCCTGCCCCAGGACCTTTGTACACACAGTTTGGCTGTCTGGGACATTGTCCTCTGTTTGCACACCAGTGCCTTCTCATCCCTCAGCTGTGGTAAAATGTCACTTCTTTGGACACACCTGTACTGACCACCTGCTCGTGGTCGGTCCCCTGCTCCGTCCGGTAGGGTCTCTACTTCTGTGTTTTGCTTGTTTCCATCCGAACACAGTCACAGTTGATACGGATTTCGTTCCTTTATTGTCCCCACTGGAGTAGCTCTGCAGTAACGTGACTCACTGGCCTTCCTCACCTGGGCATCCCTCCCTGGTTCTGGTATACAGTTGGTGCTTAATGAATGCTTTGGCATGACCAAGGAATATCTTGGAGGCGCTTATGCTACTAAGCATCCTCTGTCAGATCTGCCGGCAGCCCCAGCAGCATGATGTCCCCAGCCCAGCCCTGGATGTGGCTTGTGAGATGGTGCCCCCATCTCTGGCTGTCCCGCCAGACCCCCTCCCCTCCAGCCGGCAAGTCCCTTTCCTTCCCACAAGTCCAGCTGAGCCCCCTTGTGTCCTGAAAGGGAACAGAGTACTGGGACTCAAGCCCTGGCATGGCCACGTGTGGTCCCCAAGCTTCCTGTCTGCAGGGGGTGGGGGTGGGGCTTCATACCACTCTCGACCTTCCCGCCTCCGGTAAAGGGATAAAGGGACCCATGAGAACCAGGGCAGCCGTAGCTCAGGAGTGTTTGGAGCGCTGCAGGGAACGTGGTGACGGCAGTCATTGGGGTTGCTTTTGTTGGGGGCGGTGCCTCTGTCCTCCTCGCCCCCCCCCCCACTGACTCCCGTGGCACAGCAGCATCCTTCAGCCTGGGGCTGGTTTCTTCACCTCTGTTCTTTGAGCAGGAGTCCCAGTTTTTCTGTGGATTGTCTCAATCCTCGTCTCATCTGGGTCCTCTGCGGGGCTCGGCATCTGTTAGGAAGCCCCGAAGCCCGGGGCGGTGGTGGGCCAGCCCAGAAGTGGACAGTCCCTGCCCACAGGTCACTCCCATCGGACAAGAGGCAGATGGTGACGAGCCCCACGATGCGGAGGAGCAGAAGGGACCAAGGTTCGCAGAGGACAGCACCCCTTGACCCAGATGACCGGAAGGGCTTCCTGGCCGGACTCGGGATGAGGGTAGGCTGAAGATAGGGGAGTGCGAAGGAGCTGCGGCTGGGGAATGGAAGCAGTGTCCTCTGTGACCCCAGTGACCTCATGAGGGCCCGTGTGTCTGGGGAGATGAGCCCCGCCCGAGGCAGGGAGGTTGAGAGAGTCAGGGACCCCGAGGCTCCTCGTCTGTGATGCATTGAGGGCGCGCCTGCATCCACTTTGGGGAGAGGAGTCATCAGGCTCCTGTGCTTGGCTTTTCCGAGTATTCGGATCAGAACTCAGCCTTCCAGGTCCAGGCAGCTTGTCCCTGCTCGTTGGCTGCAGGGGCCCGCTTCTCCTGGCATTTGGGGAGAGGTGAGCCCTTCCCTCCCCGCCGCAAAGCAGTGGTTCCCCTTCAATAAAGTCTTTCTTGCCGTCTTGAGCAAGTGTCAGAATAGTTTATTTAACAGATTCAAGACAGATTCCAAATAAGTAAGCAAGACAGGAATTTTACGGAGCCCCGAGGGATTAGGAGGCTGTTTTCCAATGACATGCATGCATGGGGGGGTACAACTGAAGCCAGCAAGCTGCCCTAAGGCAGAGCCCGTGTGGGCACGTAGGCATGAGCCCGGGTGTCAGAGACCCTGATAAGAGGGCTTCTTGTCATTCCGGCTGCCCTGACATTGCAGTGTGGAGGGGACGCATTCGCTCCCTGTGCGGCAAGATCGCCTGAATGGGAGCACGGGCTTTGCTGGGGAAATGCTTGCTCTGCACTTTGCCGTCTTCCCCGCTTGAAAGCTGAACCTCCAAAGAAATGTTACTGAGCTCTGGTATTTAGTTTGCTTCTCGCTGGTCTCTGCAGCATCGGGGGAGGGGCTCGTGCTAAGATGAGGTCCCTATCTTAGCTTAGAGAGCTCTGGAAATAGATCTGCCAGAATGGGGTGCGAGGGGCTTATTTAGGGGTCGATGCAGGGAGACCTGAGGAGAGGCAGCAGCATAAGGAGGAAAACCAAAAAACGGTATGTTTTAGGGGGTCAAGGACTTGGGCAACTGCCGCTCAACCCCTCGGGGGGCCCCCCGTGGGACCACGTAGAAGCCACTGCCAGGAAGGAGGAGGTGGGTGTTCTCCCGTCAGGGCCCGCCCGTCACTGTGCATGTGGCCAGGGAGAGCCGCGGACACAGGAGCTGCCCGACAAAGTCACCAGCCACAGCCGGGCCCCAGAGCTGTGGGCGGGGCGGCGAAGGTTCCTCGCCGCGCCTGCCCCCGGAGCTCACCGCGTCCCGACGCCTCCGAGCGTCGTCTCTGGCCAGATGCTTGCTCGGCGCCAGAAACCTCCTGGAGCGGACGACGCCGCAGTGACGAAGCCGACGACGAGACCCAGTTCAGTTAGTGAGGAGACAGACCTGCGAGTAAGCCTCAGAATTCCACCAAGCGAGTGAAGCCGGGTAGGAAGAGAACAGCGGTGTAGACGGGGTGCCCAGCCGCGATGGGGACGTGGCAGAGGGACCCAGGACCCGGCCCGATGGGCCCTTCCGGCTCAGTCCGGGGACATGTAATAAATAGCGGGTTGTGGCCCGTGCAATAAGGTGGGGTGGAGGGCGCCCCTCACAGCCGCGCGGTGGCCGACGCGTGAGGCCTGAGCGAGGGACCAGAGACGCACCGCGTGACAAGCCGCACTGACAACGGTTGATCCGGGCGAGGCGCGTCCACAGGGGCCAGATCTAGTCGGTAAAAGTTAAGGAGCAGTAGGATAGACAGACAGACAGATGGGCTCAAAATGTCTTCCTGAAGATTCTTAATGATTACCGAGGGGGACGTCGAGGTGGGTCGACCCGTGGGCGGGGGGGCGAGGCCGGTAACGGGGCGTCGGGAGGCCACGAGCCTGCGGACACGCGGCCGAGGGGACAGGGCATCCTGTTGGATCCCCCGCGTCCTGGGCCTGTTCACGGGGAGACACCAGACACCCCCAGACCCAGGGGCCAGCCACGGCCACCAGGCTGCCCTCCAGTGATGCCCAAGTCGTGAAGTTCGGGAACGATTAAAGACAACTCTCGTGGAGACAGCTGACTTCCGAGGCTGATCTGGGGACTTCTTTCGCTAAAAGACGTTTGAGGGACAGTGAGCCAAGTCTGGGTTAAGGCCTGCAGAGTTCACGGGGGCATCGCGTCATCCTGATCCTGATGTTTGAACTGGGACACGGGGAGGACGTCCCTGGCTTAGATAACACATATTAGGGTATTTATTAGCAACCAAGCCGGTGGGGTTAAGGGAATCTACATGACGGCAAGGCAGGCATGACTCGTCATGTTCTTGGAACTTCTCTGTGAGTCTGGGGTCACATTAACATAGGAGTAACCAAACGAGCAAACAGGGCAAGGGCAGAAGAGACGACAGTCCAGGGAGCACCATGTTTCACTCCGGTGGTCAGAGAAGACCCCAGCAGAAAGAGAAGTTTCCAGCCGCGCCGAGAGGGCGGGAGCAGAGGGGCCGGTGCCCGCAGCAGGGAGCTTTCAGCGTCGTGGGAAACGGTGAGGGAGGGGCAGGAACGAGAACACGGGGGCCTCGTGGGCCACCATCGGGAGTGGATGTCACTCTAGGCGCCAGGGGCCCGTGGGAAGGTTCCTAAGTGGTTCCCGCCCTGCGTGAGAGCGCGTCATCTCTCTGGTGCGGATTGGAGGAGGACTGATGGGACAAGAGGCTGGGAGCCCCCATGCAGGTGGGGCTGTCGTCCCTGGAGAAAGCCTGCAGCAGGGGTGCGGGCGTGGAGGGGAGCGGCGGTCAGATACAGTGTGGAAGTGGAGAAGCTCAAAGGGCACCCTGTCCTTCCATCTTGAGCCCCTGGGTGCCGGCGGGTGTCGTGACTTCCTGGGGGGTGGGGGGCTGAGCGGACGCCTCTCCGCGCCTTCAGGGAGCTCATGGCTCTGAGATAAATAGAGACGGCGGCACGGGGGGCGCTGCCCGGGGCCTTCGCCGATGCCGGGGCGTCCGGGTGGCTTCACAGCCCCCCATCGCCGTCTCCGCCCTCCGACCACCAGGCCTCTGGCCTCCCGTGGGCCACTGTGTCCACCACGACCAGGGTGTCCCCCTCGAAGGACAGCCCATCCTGTGGCTCGGCGTCCTGGAGAAGGATTCGGGCGGTGCTGCCGGCCAGGGCTCGGGCCTGTCGCTGACGGGTCATTCCAGGGAGCTTTTAAGGACCGATGACATCTCTTGCTTTGTAAATAACTTGATGGGAAATTCTTACAATATTGTTTTTACGGAGACGATAACGAGAAGGCCGTTTCTTTCCCCCGTCACTTGGATGTTAAGCTCTTCAATGGAAATGCACAAATGGAGTCACTTTGTGACTCCAAACTTGGTACGAGCTGGCCGCGTGGGCACGGGGCTGTGTGAACGTGGAGGGTTCCAGCCCCGAGGGGTTCGACCCTCCTGTCAGGGTGGGCAGCCGGGAGCGCCCAAAGGATCGGTACTCTCCCCCCGTCCCGTGTCTGCGGGCCGCATGGACGGCGGTCACCCAGCGGGCTTCTTGGGGGTGGCTGGGAGCACACAGTTTGGGGATTTTTTAAATCTGGGAGCCTGCTGACTTTTTAATTGGCCTTGGTGCTAATGAATGGCTCCCTTCTGTTGGGAGCGAGCAGGGCTGGGTGCTGGAGCACGCGATCTGATCGAAGCTTGTGCTCGGAGCCCTGCGGAAGCCCTGGAGCTTCCCTGACGGGTTTGGGCCCGGGCAGCCCTGTGCTTGGCAGCGATGGTGCGGGAGAAGGCGGGTGCCCTAAGCACCAGCGGGCCTCCGCTCCGGGCTTGAGGTCAGGGGCGCCGTTCGTCATCCTGTGGCGTCTTCCGGGAGGACCGCCTCAGGGCCCAACGGTCCTAGGGGCAGATGGCCAGACGGGGACTCTTTCCGGGACGGTCCTTGGTACCCGGCAGGCGCTGGGTGAGAGCTGCCTCCCTCCCACTTCGGACCTGGGAGAAAGCAGAGGCATGTTCCTCCCGTCGGCTCTGTGCCGGGCGGGAAAGGCCGCCGAGCTGGGGGCCATGTAGGCAGCCCCCCTGGTTGTCCTCCAAACCACACGGTCCTTCTTGTGGCTCCCAGCACCTGTCTCGCTCTGCACTCAGACGGCAGTACCCAGCACTGTCGCCACCGCCAGAGGCCGGGCAGGCCTTCGTCATCCTTGGCCCCCAGCACTGTCCGCGGCCCGAGCCCTGGAGGGGGCCAGCTGAGCCCCCGGGAGAGCCGGGTCCTGCCTACAGCGGCCGGAAGCCGAGTGCAGCCCAAGACCCAGGAGAGCGGGACGCGGGGCCGCCGGCCGTGCCGGGCCCACCCGGCGGTGGATCTTGCGTCTGCGATCGGCTCCGTCAGTAGAGAGAGCATCGTCCCTGCTCACAGCCCGCCGCCCCCGCCCCCGCCGAGCGCGCTGTGTCACGGGGGCAGCTCGTACCAGCCAGGCCCCTAAGGGTGACCCACAGGTGGTGTCTGCTCGCCACAGGCGGGCAGCAGACCCAGTGCCCGGCTCAGGTCCCAGAGGTCCTGCTGAATGAGTCTGGGGGTGGGGGTGCTTTCGAGTTTGATGGTAACACGTGTTCCACGTCGTGACCCTGTCTCTCCCTCTGTGCCCCTTCTTGCTGGGAGGGGATTTGGGCCCCGGAGTAAGCACGTGACCGCGGGGGATGCCCGGCCGTCCCCGAGGGCCAACCACCACGTCCTTCCCTGGCCTGGCCCTCACGTGTCAGTTGGCCGCACGTGGGGCCGTGGCCTGGGTCCCACGCAGACACGGAGGCAGCTGCAAAAGTGGCCGGTGCCCCAAACCTTCCGGCCCCGCGTTACGTCCAGAGAAAACCACCGAGGCCCACGTCTCCACGCACACACTTTGCCCATGGTGCGCACTCAGCGCATCCGTGCAGGGCTGCGGGGCGCCGGGCTGTGGCTGAAGATCGCGACGTCTCCTTTGGACGCACTGTGATGGCTTCACTAGGACCAACAGCCTTGTCCACAAAGGAGCCGCCCCCAAACCTGGCTGGCCCGCTGGCACCGTGGGGGCGCCCAAGGCTCCCTCCGCGCGTGAGGCGGCCACATGGGGCTGCAGGGATGAGTCCTGGGGAAGCCCCCGGGGCCGCCCCGCCCCGCGCACAAGCCAGCAGCTGTCGGTTTTGTCCCAGGTGAGGAGGAGCAGCCACGTCTGCTGGGCTGACGCTCACCCAGGGGAAGGACGGCCACCTCGGGGGACCCAGAACACGGTCACCTGCAGAACGTTTTATTCTGCGTCTGCGGGAAGGCCAGAGCGTGCGCCGGTGACGCTGGGAATGAGGCTCACAGCATTAAACCTGGAGCCACAGGGGCGGTCCTCGGCGAGCCCGCAGGCGGATCAGACCTTTGTTTTCACACGGAGATGTCAATGCCTAGTCATGTTTTTCATAAATGTTGTGATTTCTGTCTTATTTCCTAACAAACCAAAGGCTTTGACTGCCCGGGGCCCCTTCCTGCCAGCGTGTTCTGTGAGCCCCCGCGGTCCCCGCCGTCGCCCCTGCACCTGGGTTTGCCATCTGGCTCGGGAGCGCAAGATAAAGTCGTGTGCCTTCATCGTGGCCGGTGACCACCAACACCGGCCCCGTGGTGGCCCTGGGACGGTTCCCAGCCCCCAGCCCCCAGCCCCACAGATCCGTAAGCCGGGGGGCCGGCCAGTGTGGCCGCCCCACACAGTGTGAGTGAAACGGGCCAGGCCGGCTCGCTGCTCGCCTCAAGTTCCTGGTGACTCACCCGAGACTCCTTTCGTTGTTCTGAAAACAGCAACATTATTCTCTGTTCATTGCCGACAAGGTGGCCTGGGTTCTCCTGTCACATTTCTTGTAATGAGCGCTGTCCTGGGCCTCTGAGGACCACTGGGGCTTGATGGAGGGGAAGCAGCAGATCAAACTAGAGAACTCTCTAGCTGTGGCCGACCTCCCCGAAAACCAGGAGCAGGAACTGGGGCCGTGGGTTCTCAGAGCAGACTTCACCTGGACTGTCGCGGGCCCCTGTGCCAGATGTGTGGGGCCCCTGGGGCATGTGGTCAGTTGTGAAATCACAGCAACGATTCTTCATCTCTGGACACCATTGGATTAGTTGTTGAATACGCCGTAAAGTGACCCGAAAACATCGAGGGTCACAGAGACACTAAGTGACTTGAAGAAACAGAAAGCTGTGTGTGGCCGCGTGGGCTCGCATTCAATGTCTGGGACGCGCTGTCCTCCTCAGAAATGATAGGGAGAGCACGGAGCGGCTGCGCGGGGGGCGGGAGGGTGCCCCGGGTGCGGGGCGCAGGCGTGCGCGGGCCGGGGAGCACGTGCGGCAGCAGAGAGCACGTAGCTCCTTGGCGCTAGTGAGTCGACAAGCTTTGACAGATCAGGTGCCCCGCGTGTTTAAACGTGTCAGACAGCCATCAGGGATCAGGCACGGGGCTCAGTGGGGCGGTGTGATGGCAGTTAAACAGGATGGCTCCTGAGGGGCCCTCTGTCTCGGGGAGGAAGATGGAGGAACAGGAGCACATGCCTGTGACACGGAGAATTGTACAGTCCCCCCTGCACGGAATCCGGGAAGGCTGCACTGGGGCCGCGACGGGCAGGGGAGGGAGGGGGTGAGACAGGAGGTTGCCTGGGGCATCCCTTCCTGTATGCATGGCATGTGTGTATGGCATGCCTCGTGAGTTCCCAGGGAGTCCATGGAAGGGTGTGGGGGGCAGCCTGGGGTGTGGGTAAGAGAGTTGACTCGGCTTTAGGTCCTGGCTCCTCTATATACTTCCCTGTGACCTTGGGCAAATTACTTAAGTTGTCTGGGCCTTAGTTTTCTCAGCTGTAAAATGGGGCAATAAAAGTACCTACTTCAGAGGAGGGGCTTTATAAGGCTGGTGCTTAGACAAGTGCTAGGTATCTCCTAAGTGCTCAATAAAGTCAGATGGTGATAGTGGTAGTGGTGATGGCAGTAATGATGGTGGTGGTGTTGGTGGTGACAGTACTTGGTTGTGGGGTGGTGGTGGTCATAGCACTGGTGGCCGTGGTGATGGAGATGGACATGGTGGTGATGGTGATGATGGTGATGACGGCGGTGATGGTGACGGTGGTTGAGATGAGGATGGTGATGGTGGCGATGAGGATGGGGATGTAGATGATGGTGATGATCGTGGTCATGGTGATGGTAGCAATGGAGGTGATGGTGATGAATTGATTGAGATGGTGTTGACATGGTGGTGGTGATGGTGGTGGTTGAAACGATGCTGATGGTGATGGTAGTGATGGAGATGATGGTGATGATCGCGGTTGAGATGACGATGGTGGTGATGGTGGGGGTCATGGTGATGATGACAATGATGGTGGTTGTGATCATCATGCAGGTGATGGTGGTGGTGATGATGGTGATGGAGATGATGGT
>CM052811.1:119199810-119210551 GCA_028533885.1 Nasua narica
TGATGATGGTGGTGACGATGGTGATGATGATGATAGTGGTTGTCATCATCATGGAGGTGATGCTGGTGGTGATGATGGTGATGGAGATGATGGTGATGATCGCGGTTGAGATGATGATGGTGGTGATGGTGGGAGTCATGGTGATGATGACAATGATGGTGGTTGTGATCATCATGGAGGTGATGGTGGTGGTGGTGATGGTGATGGAGATGATGGTGACGGTGACTGTTGAGATGACGATGGTGATGATGGTGGTGACGATGGTGATGATGATGATAGTGGTTGTCATCATCATGGAGGTGATGGTGGTGGTGATGATGGAGATGATGGTGACGGTGACTGTTGAGATGACGATGGTGATGATGGTGGAGGTGGTAGCAGTGATGATAGTGATGGAGATAGTGGTGATGGGGATGGTGGTTGAGATGACGATGGTGGTGATGGTGGGGGTCATGGTGATGATGATGATGGTGGTTGTGATCATCATGCAGGTGATGGTGGTGGTGATGATGGTGATGTGGTGATGGAGACGATGGTGATGATGGTGATGATGATGGTGATAATGGTGGAGGTGGTAGCAGTGATGACAGTGATGGAGATAGTGGTGATGGGGATGGTGGTTGAGATGAGATGATGGTGATGTGATGATGGTGATGGCGGTGATGGAGACGATGGTGATGATGGTGATGATGATGATGGAGATGATGGTGATGATCGCAGTTGAGATGATGATGGTGGTGATGGTGGGGGTCATGGTGATGATGATGATGGTGGTTGTGATCATCATGGAGGTGATGGTGGTGGTGATGATGGTGATGGAGATGGTGGTGACGGTGACTGTTGAGATGACGATGGTGATGATGGTGGAGGTGGTAGCAGTGATGACAGTGATGGAGATAGTGGTGATGGGGATGGTGGTTGAGATGAGATGATGGTGATGTGATGGTGATGGCGGTGATGGCGGTGATGGAGACGATGGTGATGATGGTGGAGGAGGTGGTGGAGATGGTGGAGGTGGACAGTGATGATGATAGTGATGGTGGTACTTGACATGATGCTGGTGGCGGTGATGGTGGAAAATGCAGTAGGGAAGGCAGCGGTATTGGCAGCATCGGCAGTGACATCTGCAGCGCTGACAGTACAGAGGGTGGTGATGCCTGTCGTTTGTGTCCCTTGATGTTGACGCAGTGAGCATGGGCTGTGTGACGTGAGAAAGTGGCCACACGGTGACTCACCCTGGAGTGCTGTGGTGTGGACTGTGCTCGCGCCTGGAAGGGAGCCCGGGAGACGGAGCCCAGGGGTAGCCGGGACCTGCCGGAGGAAGCCAGGCTCCGGCCAGCTTTTCCGGGCTGGGGAAGTGGCATCAGCACAGCTGTGGAGGCAGGAGAAGCCTGGGGCGAACCCAGAGAGCGAGAGGCTGGGGCTGGAGGGGTGCTTGCCCTGGAGCGTCTGGTCCTGGAGGATCCTACCCAGAGCAGAGTTTAGAGCAGCCCAGGGGAAAGGCCAGCCTCAGCCTGTCACATTCTCCTCGTTCTTCCCCGGGGCACGTGGCTGGCAGGACCACGTCCCCCCGACCCCTTCCAGGGCTGCTGCCGTTCTCACCGTGCGTCTTGGCACAGACCCTCAGGAACGCTCTGGAAAGGGGCTCGTATTCCATTCCGCAGGTAAAGGACATGAGCTCGGGGATGTGGCCCGACCACTGGGTCACCCAGGTGAAGGCCCCAAAGCCGGGATCCCACGCAGTGCGCGGCCCCACTCACACCACCTCTCCCCTCCGGCAGCTCTCGGGCAGACATCCTGTCCACGGCCTGTCTGTGGTTCCGACGCGAGGGGTGTGTCTCCTGGGCAGAAACCCACTCTGCGAGCCGTTAGGGGCACCTGTTTCCCCCCAGGCCGTGAGCACAAGCAAGGCGGGCTCGGAGCCGTGGGACAGTCAAAATACGAATGCGCTCCCACCACCGCTACGTGACGGGAGGCTGTCTCTCAGGTCTGAGTTGCCAAGGTAACAGGGGATTTGGAAGGGACGGCCCAGTGACACATTTTGCAAGCCGTACTCTGCAATTACTGAAGACTGTGGCTCCGTCTAGAACGCTGGCGGTTGGGAGCGGGAGGAGGCTCCCGGGAGCGTGGCCGTCTTTGGTCCTGTAATGGGTGAGGAGCTCCGGCCCCGCCGAAAATGCCGCTCTGGGGACCCCTGGCCCGCGACAGACCCAGAGGGTCCTGCACCGTGTCTGAGCGCCGGCTGACGGCGAGTTGTGGGGTTGCGTGGTTTCTGCCAGGCTTCGCCTCCTGGTCTCTACCCTTCCGTCTTCTCTCCCGCTTCTGTCCCTGGTCCGAGGGCAAAACCCTCCATCGCCAAGACTGCCCCGCACGGCCTGAATGAGAAATGTTGCTGAGACTAGAGAGTCTGGGGACCCTCCGCTGCTCCTTGGCCCAGGGACCCCTCCCCCCTCCGCGCCGGCCCATCCACCCTGCAGGCAAGACCTCATTCCTTCGTTCTGCGGCCCATGCGGGGACTGACTCCCCCGGCCGAGAGCCCCACGGCCCCGGGGGGGTTTGGGAAGACCTGGCACCGTGCAGAATCTGAGAGTATTTCTGTCTGGAACGAAGAGAAGTCGGTCTTTCGTGGCTCAATTCGACGTGAAACCAAACCCCACGATGGCTTTCTGCTCCCTGCTAATCGGGGGGCTCAAAAGCAACCTCTTTGTCTTTAATGTGGTCCAACGGGTGCGGACTGGATGCCCAGGAAGAACGTGGGCGTCAGGCTCAGGCCGGGAGCGGCCCAGGCTGGCACCACGTCGGAATCCACACAAAGCGACCCTTCGGCGCCGTGCGAATGCGCTCTCCAGCTGCCCCGTGTTTGAGTCCGCAGGGCTTCTGGGCCAGCAGGGTCAGCTTCGGTGACTGGGTGGACAGCAGGTGGGCGTGGCCCTCGAGATGCGTGGACGAGCAGTTCCAACACCCTTTGCGTGTCCCCCACTTAGGAGGAATAACGAGTCCACTTTGTCCTTTCAGATTTCTTAACATTGTGTTGATTTTGCTTCGTCTAAATAAACATATTCAGGAAAAGTGGTTCCAAAGGTTTCCCTGGGACATAGATCTGGTTCCTTTAGAAGTCTGGAAGCGTAACACATTGGGATCTTATGGCTACTCTACCAAACTGGTCTGAAGTCAAGGCCATGGTGGGGCTGTGCTCCCTCTGGAGGCTCTAGCCCAGGAGCCTTCCCGCCTCCTCCAGCTCCTGGCCACTGTGGGTGCTCCTTGGCCGGCGGCCGTGTCCCTCCGGTCTCTGCCCACCCCAGCCCCCAGCGTTCACATCACCTTCTCCTCTTCTCCCTGTGCTCTCTCCTTTTCTTCTAAGGACGCTGGCCATTGCATGGAGGGCCCCGACGGATAATCCAGGATGATCTCTTTATCTCAAGATTCCTAATTACTTCTGCAAATAACTCTTTCTTTAAAGAGGCTGACATACACAGGTTCTAGGGATTTGGCTCCGACTTATCTTTTTGGGGGTCACCATTCAACCTTCTTTGTCTAGTTCTGTGTGGCTTTGCATAATTTATAAACTTCTGGGTCTGAAGCGTAGATGTACGAGGAGGCTGCGGAGACAGTCCAGGAGGGTCCCCTCACCCCGTCCCCTCCTGGCCTAGTCGCACCTGCAAACTGACTCTGAGGCAATCCGCAGTTTTTAGGCGTGATTTTCTTTGGCGGGTCAAATTTCAAGTCAGGGAGATTGTGCGTGTGCGCCGCAGGCCCCTTCATAGCCGTGTGACTGCAGGCAGAACTTTCCACCATCCTGAGCCCAGGGTTCTGCCTTCCGCCACGGAGGGGGCCGCTGGAGAGCCGCGGACGTGGTCGTGAAAATGGGTTGTGCCGGGGCGGTTCTGCCCGCGGGGCGAGCGCTGCTCCTTTTAGCAGATGACGCTGGGGCTTGGACGGGACCCACTTCCAGGTCTGCCCCTTGGAAGGGTCTGGAGGTCAGACGCGGAGCATGCGTGGAGTTCGGAGTGAGCGTCCTGGCCGGGTCTTGGTGGGGTCCAGGCGGAGCTCTGCACGCATGGGCACCGAGGGGCGAGGAATCCGGGTGCCCTTCATTGACAGTCAGCCGTGCCCGGCAACCGCGTACTTCTCGCTGTAAATGCCAAGCGGACGGAACAGCTAGAGCCGTGATTTTTATAATCATGGAAGTTAATCCAGCGTTTGAATCTGAGTAGGAAAATCTTGCACAAGTCATTAAGGAAATCGTCTTCCTGATTGAGAAGGCAGCGGTGGGGGGGTACTTAAATCTCGAACCCTCTGCTCCCACTTTGCAGGATGGCTGTCCCTTTTTGTAGCCTAAAACAGCGGGGAGGGTTGTGCCTACTCACACCCACACGAAATTGGTGGGGCTTTTAGAACGCATCGTTTAAGCGCGCTGATTTGATTAGGACCCTTCGAGGAGCAACAGAAAAATCCTGGGAACATCCCTCCTAAATCTCTATCCCATCCCCTCCTACTCCAGTGTTTCACCAACTCTTCTGGCCGCCTCCGTGCCCGAACATTCTCTGTTTAAATCCCCATTGCAAGTTTGAGAAGTGAAATGTCAACTTCAGGAGCGTGGAACAAAAGGAAAAGTCATTTATAGTAGGGAGCATCGTTGGAGCGGGGACAAGTCAGTCAAGGAAAACCAGACGGTAACTGGCCTTTGTTTCAAGTGGAGTGTTAGGCAGGTAAGGATGGCGTAGATAATCTTGTGGCGGACTTTCTTTTTTTTTAATTACACAGACTAATTTGATACTGTCCCGAGAAGCTGTCCCTTTGAATATGCAACAAAAGCACCAATGCGCCGGAGAGATGATAATTTATGCCCCGTGACAGCTATCACCTGCTCCCCTTCATCACGCGTTTACGGGGAGACGCTCGATGCTTCCAATCTCATTAAGCTATTTATTCATTGTAATGAGTGATTTTAATGTACTGCATTAAGGTTATGCCACGCCGAACGGCTAAGAAAATCCATCTCACTGTACACATGTTAACGCTCGCTGCTAAATTAATGCCTTTATTGCCGTCTCAGTGGTGGAAAGGACGCCATCTGCGGAGGGACCGCACCTGTCTTCCTTCCCTTCCCGGCCCGGGTCAGCCCTCCATAGAGTCGCAGTCACCCCACCGTCGCGCTCCCGGTTTCGCGGTTTCGCGTAAGCTCGTGCGTTTCAGGTGCTGCTCTTCCCAGCCCGTCCGTGGCTTTCCCAGCCCCTCCCGCTTTCTCCACCCACAACTGCGCTTTGCCCGGGCTGCCTCCTGTCCACCCGCGCCCCTCCCCGCATCCTTCAAGATGCTGTTGGCAAGTCGCAAAGACAGGAAGATAATATCTTTCCTGAGGATGGAAGGCAGTTCTAATAAAAAGCTGTCATTCACAAACCCAGACCCGCTGATGTCACACAATATGCATTTTAAAGACCATATGAACTGTTAAATGGCTCAATATGGGCAGCCCGCATGGTTATTACATACAGCTCGGAGAGTTTTAGCGGCGAGGAGAGGGGACGCGGGGCCGATTACAGCCTTGGCAGAGGGGAAGGTTGGGGTTCTGCGGAGAAGTACGGCACCGGGCTCCCTTCTACCCCAGTTGTCTGCCCTTGCGCCTGCTCGAGAAGCCTTCCCCGAGGAGGGAAGCCTGTAGGCGTCCGCGCAGAGGCAGTGACGAAACCGGCCGGTCATCCTTAACGATCGAGCAAATACTGGAAAACTGCAAGCCGCTCTGGGTGACCGAGTCACCATCTGAAGGCAGCAGATGGGGATTCAGAACGGCGCTTTGCAAGGGGAAGGTTGGGGGGGCTTGGCGAGCGGCAGCTTCAGTCTGGAGAGGAAGAGGAGGACGGGTTGCGGTCTGGGATGCCAGCACCCTCCCCGATCTGGCCGTCCGAGAAGCCGCCAGCCTTCGGCCCCGGAAGATCGCTGGGACGTTTGTGATTGACGTTTGGTTCTAGCGCCTGCTTGTTTCACGGATGAGATCACCAGGGCCCAATCAGGAACACGGGCTTTGAAATTTAAGGAAGAAAAATACGTTCTTTGGGAGAAAGCAAATGCAGAAAATTGTAGACAATTATTCTGGGCTTCTTTTAGACTGTGCGGAAATAATTAGCCCATCGCACTCAACCCAGCAGTTTACGATAAACGAAAACATCCACTTAGCGAGAATTTTTAGTTTTAGGAGAGAAGAAAGAACGTGAGGAGAAAGTGTGCCGCCCGCTCCCCCCACATCTGTTTTGTTTCCTGAGCAAGAAAAAGGCCAGAGATGGTTCCCGCGGAGGGTCCCGCAGACACCCCCGGGCCCCGCGCACTTGCCGTGGCGCACAAGGGAGGCGTCCTCGGGGAGGGTGGAGGTGGCGAGCCTCTCTGCCCTCTGCCTCGTTCTCAGTGTGTGGCGCCTGGCTTCCCCACTCGGTCGCCGGGGTGGCCTGTCCCAGGCCCTCATTGTCACGGGGCCCTGTCTGCGCTCAGTGAGCGCTCAGGGCTGCGCAGGACTTTTAAGCAGCTGTCTGTCCTCTGGAGAAAGCGAGCTTGCCTTTGTCATCTGTCACAGCGTCTGTCCTGCCTGATTCCAACGCCCAGCACGTAGTAGGTGCTTCACCAGTGCTCCTGGAACGAATGTCTGACTTGATTTGAGGAGCACGTGCAAGCACGTCGGCACGGTGTCTCTGATTTCTCACTGGGCCCGGGGGATCCCGAGCAGTGTCCGGAGACAGTCTCGTCCCCACAGATTGGGGTTGGGGGATGCTCTGGGCATCTGTGGGGGCCTGGGTGGCTGCTGAGCACCCTACAGGGCACAGGCTGGTCCCCACGGCAGACAGTGGCCTGGCCCAAAATGTTGGGCATGCCTAGGGTGAGAAACCCCCATCAGGATCATGAGATCCCAGGTCCTTTTTTTTCCTTTTCATTGTTTCAACTTCCCATACTCTCTGACATAATTTTATAATTAAAAGTTACTTATTAAAGAGGGATTTGTAATTAGGACACACTGGGAATAAAGAAGCAGGGCTTCTCGGGAATGGCCTGGCCATAGTTCTCTGTTCCCACCTGCCTAGTTTGGGTCCCTGGGGAAATTTCTGGTGCCAGTCTGAATATCTGCACATGCCCTCAGGCCTCAGCATTTTGGAAGCTCAGGGAATGTTCTAGAAAACACCCTTGAGATAGGCCCACTCTGATCTGCCAGCTAAGTGAGCCCAGGAAAGGAGAAATTTACCCAAATGGACAGACTCAGCATCATTTAGGGCCGAGGGGCCGAGCCGCCGCATTGTTGCGCTGTGAGGCCTGGAAGCCATCGGCTGGACTGGGCCGCCCTGGGGTGCGAGAGGAACACACTGGACATGACCCCGGCAGAGGATGAGGTCTGGGACGGCCGGTTCTCACCGGAGCCCCGTCATCCCCTCCACTGGTACGCTGCGTTGGCTAAGGGTCATGGTCTGGGCTGCAGGCGCACCCCTCGCCCTCTGAATGCCATTCCTGCAGCCTTCTGGGGGGATCCCCATTCGGAGCGCGGGGCTTGGGATTACCGGAGCAGAGGCTCTTTGGTGGTCTGCACAGAGATGTGATTCTTTCCCATCCGTGTTGCTTCCGGGGGTGCTCCCTGGTTCGGGCATATTTGTGATTGGGTGGGAAGACTCTCTCCCTTAGGTAATATATGCAGAATGATTCTTCGGTGAAAATAATAGTAATAATGGGAAACCATATTTCTGCGTTGGCACACTGTCTCCTGAGGACGCATCTGTCCCTAATTACTGGCCCCACTTCCAGTCCGCCCGGGCTGGGCAGCTCTCCTACGGCAAGCCCTTGGGTGCACGGCTCTGGCAGCCAGGAAGCAGCCGCCTTAGGGGAATTTCCTTCTGCCGGGCACCTTTCCCGCTGCCCTAGCTGCGCAGAAAGGTAATGAGGAGCAAATGGAGGAAAACGGCTCTCGGTGACCAGTGGAGGCAGCCGCAGTCGACAGGAATCAGGGGGCACTGGCAGGGCCACCGTTCCCAGACCTGGGAGGTGAGGAAGCTGTTGTTAGAGCTCTTCACGGGCACCGGAGCCCGAATGTGAGGTCAGGGCCGAGCGCGGCTCTAAACTGCATGGGGGGCTTCTGAAAAATGCCCACTTATTCTGGGTGGTGAGTAATTCACACTGCGGGGCGGCGGGGGACGGAGGGCTGCCGTCTAAAGACAGTCCTGTGTTCCCACGGGCCCCTTCCCCTGCTTTGGCGTGGAGTCTGACGCCCACTGGCCAGGCCCTGGGCGCTCCGTGGACTGGTCCCAGCAGGTGCTTCTGCCGAGTGCAGACTGTGCCCCCCGGGCCCACCCTGCCTGCAGGCAGGTGCACTGTAGCCGCGCCATGGCCGGGGGGCTGCTGGGACCGGACGCGCCTCTCCAACGGATGTTCCTTTCCAGGGACCAGAGTTCCTTGGATATGAAAATTAAGCTGCTTTAATAACAAAATGATATAGTCCATTGAAATGGGGCTGGATTTATCTTATGACAGTGCCTGTCATGGCCTGGAGTATTTATTGAGCGGTTTTCAAAGTTCATTAACCACCAGAGATTAGAGGCTGCCCCGCACGGTGCCCCGTATGGGGGAAGTATGGCCCCATTACTTGGTAAAGTGTTTGCTCTGGTGTTAATTCGGCTCCCCTGACTTCTCATCTTTGGACTCAAAAGACATTTTCCCGTGCTGTTAAATCTGACATTTTCAAAGGACCCGGGACCGTTGTTCACAGCACTCCCCAGAAACCCACTATGGCACATTTATTTCATGGGGGAGAAACACTCGCCCCCCACGGTGCTCTAGAAATGTCAAAGGCATTAGCCCTGCTTTCTCCCCACGCTGTTTTCCTGTCAACACTGAGGCCCCGCAGGGCAGGGGGAAAGTGCAGGTGGGCCCCATGCTTCCTGGGAGCGGCTGGGGTGGGGGGCCCTGGCCAGCAGGCCCTCGGCACCCACCCCATGACCGACAGGGCAGGAAGCGCGGGGACGGCAGCCCTTTTGCCACCTGCCGGGTCGGGTCTGTGATTAGTGCTGTTTATTTCACTTCTGTTGTCCTTCTGGGTCCCTTCCCGCTGAATCTTGGGAGGAATGTCCTTTTCCTTACGTTATTTGACCGAGGGCCTTTGTTTCTGGATTCTGCAGTGAGGTCTTGGTAACACCGACAATACCGTTTCATGGACTGAGGGGCGGAACTGTGTCTTCCGTTCCCCGTGAAGTAGTCTGACGCTTTTCCCGGAGGCAAAAGCGGGACAAACCTCTGGTCTCCCGTCGGTGTGTGGGGGCCTCTGGGTGTCTTCCTTACCGAGTGTTTGATGCCCGGAGAATCAGCCGCCAGCGTCTGCTGTGAGGACCCTGGGCGTCGGCACGGTTAGGCCTAGAAGCTCCCGCCGGGCTTCGTTGGGAAGGAACCTCCTGAAACAGGAAGGTCTCACCAAAGGATCCGAATTACCGCCCTTCCAGAAGTCTCTCTGGAGCACGTCCTCCACCTGGACGTTCTGCGAGCATGGGCTGCACCCCTGTATCAGGTGTCGGCCGCCCGGCCGTGAGCAGTGAACGCCCGCGGCACAGCCGAGCCCGCGTGCATCTCGGAGGGGCTCCCTGGCCGTGTGCCCGGTCACTCCCGGCCCCCGACTCCCTCCGTTGTATCAGGGGCATACGAGTGTGTAGCTTGTCGGGTTCTTCTGGGGATCAAATACGGTAACGCCTGGCTGAGCTGAGCATTGCGCCAGGAATACGTGCTCAGTCGTTAATAATAATGGTCAATACCACCAACAGCAAATGCCAATATTTATTAAATCCTTGCATGTCCTGGGCACGGATCCAAGCAACCCTGATGAGGTAGCAGCACATAAGATGTTCAGAGTAGGGCGGGTAGTCGTGCCCTATACACAATAGGAGAATTTGGGGCCCAGAGAGGTTAGGCCAGTTGCCCGAGGTCACACAGCTAAGAGGCGGCTGAGCTCGGATTCCAGACGAGCCTGTCTACACCTGGGGAGGGTGCGGCTGACCACCACCACCACCACCAAGACTGGCGTGGGCTCCCCCTTCACAGAGCCCAGTGGCTCTGTCACACACACGGCAGGGACTTAGCCGCCATCATGCACGAGCTCGGCCCCGCGGTAATGACGATCGCCGCTGTTTCACTGTATTTGTTTAACCTGACTTTGGTCGTGTGCGCACGGCACACACGTAATATGAAACGCTCGCGCACGTTACCGCACCGTCGTCCTGCCGGGTAGCCGACAGCAGGGCTGGGTGTGTGACACACGTGAGGGAGGAGGGGTCCCCTCGCCCGGAGGGACTGCGAGGGCTTGCATCTATGATGCGCCGGCCCTTCCTGGGGGATGTTCCCTCCTCTGGGCCCCCCCTCCCGTGCCTTTGACCTCCGTCCCCTTCCATCTTCAGAGGTGGCCTCCTCCCCCGACGGCCTCTTCCTCTGTGATAAGTCTCAGCTCCAGCATTTACCGCTGCTGCAGGCTGGCCCGCCCCCGTCTGCTCTCTTGGGAGAGGGAGGCTCGCAGCCCTGCTCTGCGAAGGGCTTCACTTCCTGAGGGAAGACTTTGCCCCAAGTCCTGGACGATCGCCACCTTCTCAGCGTCTTGCATGCCTGCACCTTGGTAGGAACACTGAGACATGGAGGACAGGACGCCCCTCTCCTCGGCGCACTCCCGGAAGGAGGAGCCGGGTGCCCGGCAGCACCTGTCTGAGGCAGGGAGGGGGAGGGGCGAGGTTGGCAGTAA
>CM052811.1:119233638-119259824 GCA_028533885.1 Nasua narica
GTTCCAGTGGCAGGCCCCTCTCACACCCTCCCCGACTCCCGTCCTCCAGGGCGCAGGCCTGGCCACGTCCTGGTGCCGAGCGCTCGCTGCCTGCTGTCCCCCACCCGGGAGAGCCCCAGGTCTGCCCTTGCTGTGTCTGGGCCCCCCCGCAGGGCCTTACAGGTACGCCCAGGGCCAAGCTGAGACCTGCCCCCCCGACCTGAAGCCCGGGGAGCCCGCTGCGGGAGGGGAGCCTCGGGGTCTCGGCTGTGCCGGCTCATCCGAGGAAGGTCTGCCGAGAGGCGGCTCTGTGCCAGGCCCTGGGCACCAGAATCAGACCCCGCTGCGAGAGACAGAGACCCAAAGAGATCCCTGTAGTAGGATGAGGGCTGGAGAACCATGCGGGCTCTGCGGGGCCCGGCCCCGAAGCCTGGACGCCAGGGGGCTCCGGAAGACGGAGCTGCCCGCTGCAGCCTGAGGCTGAGGTGTGCCAGTGAAATGTGGGGCTTGAGAGACAGCGTCGCAGCGGGGGAGGCAGAGCAGAGGTTCGGGGTCAAGAAACTCCAAGGGTGGACCCGGACCGTCCTCCCTCTTTGGGGGGGGGGGGTCTGTGGCCACTGCTGTTCCATGGCCAAGCTGAGCGCCTGGCCCATCGGGCACACTCCCACAGTCCTGCAGCCGTCCCTGTTTTCCCGTGCAGCCTGGGCCCGGCCGGTGTGCACAGCCTGGACGCAGAGGGCAGCTCCCGCCAGCCCTGGGGACGGCGACGGCGGGCACACCCTCACCCTTGAACACAGTGCCCCCTGCAGGCGGGGGAGGGGTGGGTGCGAGGCCCCTGGGAAGGCAGCCCTTCCCCTGGGAAGACACGCTGGAGCAGCCAGCCTCTTGCACTTGGGGTCCCCCCACCCCGCTATCGTGGGGGCCTGGGCGGAGCCCCTAGGACCGGGCAGGGAGCAGCTCAGGGATGGGGGCTCCCCATGCGAATACGGGGGAGGAAGCAGAGCCCGGGTCTGCAGGCAGGCCCCCGAGTGGGGTGTGGTCGTCGAGGTCAAGCAAGGGGCGGAGGGAGCGGCCGAGCAGGGACGCGCTGGGAGGTGTGACAGGAGCTGGCACCTGCCAGAGACACGTCTGGGTGACGAGTGGCAGGGAGCCGTGTAAGGCGCAGTCAGGGCCATTAGCCCAGGGGCCCCGCCCGGGGCCGGACCAGAGCCGTGGTGGCCGTGGGCCGTCCCTAAAACCCAGGCAGGTGCACATCCTCTGTCTGCCACTGCCGGAAAATCACGCCACGGATAATTAGCACCGCGCCCCTCTGGAGAGACCACAGGGATTTCACGCCGCACTCTCCGCTGGTAAAAAAAGTGATGAAGAGGTATTCGCTTTATGGGGGGAAAAAAGCAATAAAATAAATAGGACAGTGGAATGCATAATATATTTAGTGGAGGTTGCTCGTTTTGGTGTTGTTTTTTTTTTTTTTAATCTGACGTTTGGAGGAATAATCTCATTTTTTTGACAGAGCCCGGTGTTTTCCTCGGGTTGACTGTGATAGCGGTATTGCCTGGAAAATCCTCCGGCTTAATGTACTAAAGACGAGAAATACACGAAAATCAGGACGAGTGGCGTCCTGGGGCACATTATCCGTGGCTCACGGGCGCCGCCGCCGCGTGACGGAGTCGGGCGTGTACACGTCTACCCGGCGCTGGCGGGACCGCGGGTGGCGGGGCGTGTGCTGTTGGCAGCGGACCCCGTGGCCCCCTCAGTTCTGTGCGCCGGAGGCCGCAGGAGCTGTTCGCCTGTGGGTCAGCCCCGTCCCCGTCCCCTGCGTCTCTGGTCTGGGTGGGAGCGACTCGGAGTCCCCCGAGACCGTGGGGGGCCTCGCTGTCTGGCTGCCCTGGGTCGCGGGCGCCCGCGGCAGAGGGCGGTTCCCGGAGAGGACTGAGGCCGAAGCCGTGTTTCCCTCCGTGCCGTCTTTGCAGGTCGCCCAGGTCACGATGCGTACGCAGGGCCCCGTCTGGAAGGCCGGGATTGCACAGTAAAGATACTCTTCTAAACAGGGACCTAGCTTGTGACCTTTCATGTAAAACCAGTGTAGAGTCTGGGCTAATTGTTAGTAATTTTTCTGGTATCAGTAACCGTGTTCCTGATAGGTGGTGTTTTCTTTCACAACGTTTGTGTCACTCACGTGTGAGTGAAGTGAGCAGTGCAGGTACGACAACAAGTCTGGGTCTAATTAGGGTGGAGAAGAGTCAGAAAGTGATTCACGAGCCGGCTTCTCTGGAACGAGCAGTTAAAGCGGCCTTGAGAGCGCGTGGCTTCCGCCGCCCGTTTAATGCTGAGGCTGAAACGGGCGTGTTTGCTGAGCTCTGCTTTGTGGCTCTGGGTCCCGGCGCTGCAGGGACCTCCAGCTCCGAGCGTGGAGGGGCTGACCCCGTTCTGCCGGGCCCCGTCTGGTCCGTGCTGAGGGGCTTGGCGGCCAGTTTCTCAGTGGGCCAGGGTGGGGACGGGTGTTTCTTCGAGCACAAACAGATGCAAGGCCAAAGGCACGAGCAGTGTTCCTGCAGGGGCTTTAAGGTCCGTTGCGCGAAACTGGAACGCCCTCTCCTCTGATTCCCGATTTCCCGGCCGCCCCGCGTTCGTCAGAGCGGTTCCTCTCCTCCAGGGCGAAGCAGCTCCTTCGGCTTTCCCGCAGGGTCACGCACGTGGGCCTCCGGGGTGTGCAGGCCCTGCTCCGTCTTCTGCCCGGAGTGCCTCCTCCGCGCCCCCAGTTTCCACCACAGTCATTATTCACATCTCTGCTGGCAGCTCCCCCCCCTCCCCCACGCCAGGCTGTCAGTCCACACATGCCGACGGGGCCTCCAGTTCCCATAGGGCGGAGTGGCTGGTGTCAGACCGGCTCTCCGGGACTCACAGTCTGCCTTAGACAGGAGGGAGGGAGGAGGGACAAGGGGAAAACAGAGGAAGAAGGAAGGAAGGAAGGAAGGGAGGAAGGATGGACTTGAAAGCATCTGAAAACAACCAAGGCAGCTAGGACTCGAGGGGCCAGAATCCCAGAGGAGAGAGACCTACGGAGAACAGAGGCCAGGGTCGCTCGCGGCTGGAGTGGGTGCTGACTTCTGGGCCGCGTGTTCTCAGGCAACGAGACAGCAGAGAGCACCTGCTCAGGGGCTGAGAAGGGGGCAGAGCGGGAAGGCCCGTGGTCCAGTGATTCTCAACATTGGGAAGACCGGCTCTTTAAAGTCTGTCTAAAGGCTCTGACACTGCCACCATTGGTGAAGATGAGCGGCCCCCAGACCCTGACCCGCGGCTGCTGGGGATGTCAACTGGCCAGACCATTAGGAAAACCGCTAGCCGCTGTTGCCAAAGCTGAACGCACGCGTGTCTGCGTCCCAGGAATTCCATCCTGAGAGGGGGCCTCACAGAGATGCATACGGATGGGCACCAGGGGACGGAAGCAGGAATCCTGGCAATTTCAGCAGTTATGTCCCCCAAACTGGGAACCATCCAAATATCCATCAATAACAGGATGGATAAGTATCATGGGATATCCATACGATGGAATATATGCAGCCTTCAAAAAAACGTGATGCTACCTTCACAACAAGGGTGACCGTCACAGATAGGATGTCGGTAGAAGCCAGCGTAATGACCACCTCGGGAGGTGGACACTGGGTCGGGGCAGGAGGGCGGCTTCTCTGGCCCTGGCGATGTTCTTATCTCAGTCCAGATGCGGTCACACACTGGGCGTGTTCACTTTGAAAATCCATCAAGCTACACGTGTATGGTTGGTACAGTTTGTCGTATGTATACTTTAATTTTTTAAGATTTACTTATCTGAGAGAGACTGTGTGCACACAAGCGGAGGCAGGGGCAGAAGGAGAGGGAGCCCTCAAGCAGACTCCCCACGGAGCACAGAGCCCAAAGTGGGGCTCAGTCTCGTGACCCCAAGATCATGACCTGAGCTGAAACCAAGAGTCAGACACTCAGCTGACTGAGCCACCCAGGCGCCCCACGCCCGAACCATACGTATGCTTTACTAGAAGTCTTAGCTAAGTAGGTGGATGAGGAATGGGCAGGTAGGTAGGTGTGTGGGGAGGGCGGGGGAAGAGAATATGAATGAATGAGAATGATACTTACTATGTTCTGGGGACAATCTTACAGAGACAGATGACTCTCCCATGTTCTCGGCATGTTTATAGTCTTCTGCCCCTTCCCCAAATTATCTTGTCTTGTATTTGTTTGCATTTTCCAGACTGCGGATTTCTTGTTCTCAGGGGTGAGAATAAAATGATGATAATAATGACTGCTTATATTTGACCGCCCACTCTTTCCAGGTGCTGGTCTCCATTGATTAACTCATTTAATCTTTACAAACAGCCCTCAAGGTAGAGACCGTTACTATCTCCATCTCACAGATCCAACAAAATCGAGCCTCGGAGAGCCTGCTCGGCTTCCCAAAATCACACAGCTAGTCTGTGGCGGAAGCAGCAGCCCCAGACTCCTGCACCCCCACATACTCCAGCCGCCAGGCTCTCTTGCTTCTCCCAATGATGAAGGCGTCTGTTTGTCTCAGGCCAACTATGTGCTCGATACATACAGAGCTCAGCACCTACTACAGCTCTGTGCTGCCAATGGGAAGCAGTGCCCAATATCTGTTCGTTGGATGGATGGATGGATGGATGGATGGATGGATGGATGATGGATGAATGGATGTGTGAATGGATGGAAAGACGGATGGATGGATGAGTGTGTGGAAGGATGGGTGGATGGCTGGGTGATGGATGGACAGATGGATGGATATGTGGATGGATAGATGGACAGATGGATGGATGGTGGATGAGTGGATGGATGGATGGATGGATGGATGTAATGGATGGTGGGTCAGTGTATGAATGGATCGATGTGTAGAGGGATGGATGAATGTATAGATGGATGGATGGACGGATGGATGGGTAGATGAATGGATGAATGTGTAGTTGGATGTACAGATGATGGATGAGTGGATGGATATAATGGATGGATGGGTGGATGGATGGACAAACAGATGGACAGATGAATGGAAGGATGGGTGGATGAAGGGTGAATGGATGGATGGGTGAATGGATGGATGTGTGGGTGTGTGGCTGGGAAGGGAGATGAATGGGATTTTCAGAAAGTCTGCCCTTAGGAGACTCCCCCTGAGTCTGTCTGGTATCCGGTCTATAGGTAAGAGATTCCTGAGAAAAGCACCGAAGGCACAAGCATGCTTGAATGGCCAGATGGTGGCTCGGAGCTGGGCTTTGTACCTGGAGGTGCCCCGTTAATACAGATTCCTGGCCCCACCTGCAGAGATCAGGAGTCAGCAGGTCCCCGATGGGTGCTGGGACCCTGAATTTCTAGCAGGCTCCCCACATGTGCCGTTTCGTGGGACCATGAACCACACGGGTGCCAAGGGCTCTCCAGCGGCATCGGTGCCGTGTCTCTTGCAATGACACTGAATAATTGTTTCCTTAAGTCCCCTGTTAATTGGACTAAGCAGAGGTGATGAGAGAATGATTTCTAGGGCATGTCTTCAGGGCCCTGCAGAGTGGGTGTGTGCGTGCGGGGAAGGGGGCGATGGGGCTTTCCGCAGCCTCCCCCGAACGTGAGTCTGCGCTCAGCTTTGAAGCCCCCTCATCCGTGTGCCAGGCGGCCCTCTGCCTCGAGGCCATTTATAGTGCCGGAGCTTGTGAAGCTCAAACAGTTTGATGTGTAATTGCAGGAGGAAATGGGGAACCCGCTGAGCGTGGCAGGGTATAGTGCCTTATCACCCTTTATGCGGCGGCGGCGGCACACTGGAATTGCCAGCAGATCCGCGCCATCGACAGAACGGTGGCATTTTTCATGGGCCGCCGTGTCCTGAATCAACACTGCAACGGTGTGATTAGAGGAGGACGGGAAGGGAACAGTCGCCGCGGCCCCGGTGACACATCCGTCGCGGGCCCTCCTCCTCCTGATTACCTGCTGTCTGGTGTGATATGCAAAGCAGCTTCTCCAGACGCGTTACACCTTCACATTACCTGAAAATTGAATTTTATTTGGTGGCTTGCATATAATTTATAGCACCCCTCCAATACACTTCAGTTCTCATTTAGCTGAGAGTGGATTCTTTATTTCCTACTGGCCAAGAGACAGAGAAAGAAGCCTGAGTGTTCGTTTGTGCTCGCAGCCCCCCATCCCCAGCCCCGGCTTCCACACCGAGTGGGGTTTTTAAGCCGCCCACGCTCCGTGTACCCGAGGCGCCTCCTTCGACCGGGGCCACCGTCAGCCTGGATGGAGGGGTGCTCCGGGGCTGTGCTCCCTGCCCGGCTGCAGTGCGCTATCCCGTGTCCTGAGACTGTGCCAACACGTGCCGGGGACCTGCATTCCAGGTGGAGCTCATCAGCAAGGGGTGCAGTGGATTTTAGCTTTAAAGGGTCGCCAAAATAGGTCGCTGAAGCCCCCCCCCCCGACCCCTCCTTTCAAATCATAAAAATTCTGTGGAGGAAGATCTGTCTGACAATCTTGGCTTCTGACGTCCCCTTGTAGGAGAAAACCTTGCTCGGTCAAAATTGCTATTATTTTTTTTTTCATCACGTTCATGGGGTAAAATTTACATACGAGAAACTGTACCCCCTTTAACGTGTTCATGGCCATGAGTTTTGACAGATGAATATGCATATGAAATCAGCACCATAGCAAGGTTCAGAGCATTCTGTCTCCCCCCTAAAGATGTCTCTCCCTCTTTGCAGCCGACCCTCCTCCCCGCCGACCCCGGCAGCGGTCGTGTAGATCAGCCTCCCGTCCCTGGGGATGACTTGGCATTTTCCACAGCTCGACAGAAACGGGATCGTGGCATCCCTCGTCTCCTGTGGCCGGCGTCGCTGCCGCGCTGAATGACCCCGAGACCCGGCCACGCGATCCTCTCTATCCACTGCTGCTCTCTGTGGCTGTGTCGTACCCCGCTGGGGCCAGACCCACGTTCTGTGTCTCACTCCCCTGCTGATGGGCATTTCGGGTCGTTCCTAGGTTCGCCTTGCTGTGACGAAGCGGCGGTAAACATTCGTGCCCCTGTCCTTCGTGTCTCACCAGCCTGGGGCGAGCGCCAGTGGGGAGAAGAATGTGTGGGAGGTGGCGTTTAACTTCCGAAGACGTTGCCGGGCAGTTTTCCAAACCAGCTGTGTGGGAATTCCCCAGGGTTTCCTGCAGGTGGTATGTCCAGCCCCTGGGATGATGGCCCTGGGGCGAGTGTGTCGTGGGACCTCACTTTGGTTTAATCTACTTTTTCCTACAGACCGCTGGCCTTGGGTGGCTTTTTACGTTCTCACTGCCCCTCTATGTGTGTTCTTCTGTGAAGCGTCTGTTTAAATATTCTATTCGTTCTTAGAACGTCTTGTCTGTCCCTATTATTGGGTTGGACATGATCTTTATACGTCCTCCACGTGGTTTTTGCTGGATAGATCTATTGGAAACGTTCTCTGCTGGCCGGTGGCTTGGGAGTGTCTTCACTGAGCGAAAGTTCTAATTTTGAAAGAGTCCCGTTTCTCAGTTCTTCCTTTAATGGCTCATACCTTTTATTTCGATCTGAGAAATCTGTTCTTAGTCCAGAGTCATGGCAGCATCTTCCCGTGTGTCTCTGGCATGTTGTAGAGTTTTCGCTTCTGCGTTCGGATCTGGGATCTGTTCTGAGCCAGCCTCTGGGTATGGACGTGAGTTAAGGGTCAGTGTCTGTTTTCCGTGCGATGTCCAGTTACGTCCAGCACCATTTGTTGGCAAGACTTTCCTCTCCCTGTTAAATCACCCTGGCAGTTTTGTCAAATACCGACAGATCGCCTGCGTGCGGTCCTGTTTTCCCCTCTGCGCGTTGCTCTAAAGGCATCTGTCCACCAGCCGTGAAGAGCCCTGCCCCTTCCTCGGAAATCTCAGAGTCCGGTCATGTACGTCATCCCACCTACTCCTTTTAGAATGACTTCACCTCTTAAGAGACATTGCGTTTTCCCATAATTTTTTAAAAATCCTGCTGGAATTTTGATCGGGATTGTCAAAACCACTCTTGAAAATCGCTTAAACGGACTCTCCTGTGCAGAACGCAGGCACTTGGGTGGGGACCCTCGGCGTGTGTGGTTCGCATTCCTACAGAAATGCCTGGGCCACGGGGGAGGGGGGCCGCTGGGGAGAAGGCAGCTGCGGTGCCTGCGTGCAGACCCCCGTCCGCCTCGAGGAGCAGTAGCGGAGGGAGGGGGCTCCGTGGCCTTCCTGCAGGGCACGCAGCACCACCTGGGAGGTGGTCCTCGTCAAGTCTGATACGTCTAGAAAGAGTTGTTTCCGGTTGAACAGAGTGAATGAAATATGGCAGCCCGTGCTGTGGATTTCAGTCTCCATCGGGCCCTTTGGACACCACCCACCCGTCTGAGTTGGTTTCTCCAGCAGCGGCTTGCTTGTGTCCTGGCCATCCCGGTCATGACCGCGGGAGGTGTGGTGTCCTTTGGGGGAGTGGGTTATACCCTCTGGAACATTCCGCCTGGCGACTTCCGTGTAGGAGCCTGTGCTACACGCCTGCTCTTCGGCGACTAACGCCTGTGAGGATCAGGGCTCAGACCAGCCGGCAGCTCGTGGAACTAGCACACCAGCGACATCTGATCCCTGGGTCTCCGCCCAGTCGAGAGTTGGCTGGCCGTTCGTCGCCGCCCTGGTTCCATCGTTTTTCTGAATGATCCTCGTTAGGTTTTGCATGATCTAATTTAGCCCAGCTCTGTGAAAGCACAGTGCAAACCCGTCCCCTCGCTCTCTGCTATTTGAGAGAATAATAGATCCATGGGAGAATTCATTTGTAACTCTAAGCCCCGAGTTAAAGACGTCTCGGGGGATAAACGTGGGTGATTTGTGGAACATTGCGATGCATTTATGAGACAGATCGCACGTTCGCTGCACACGGCGAGGCCAGATCAGGTTGCATTAGAGGCGTCAGACTCTTCCCTACCTAATCTGGCTCTCCTCTGGGGAGAGAGCACAAGCCTTACTGAGTACTAAGTAGGAAAAGCCACAGTGGAAATTGCTTCCATGGCAGTGGTCCTGGGAGCAAGTACCTGCCTCTTTGTTCTTTTAAGCACATCAGGGAACTTCATAGGGAATGAAGGGCTTCCCCCTGGGCTTATCTTCCGGGCCCTGCCCCACCTCCTGCGCTGACACAGGGAGGCGGCCCGGGCCTGGAGGGCGGTGCCCGGCCAGTGCTGGCTTGTGGACACTCTGTGCCCCCGTGGTGGCCCTCTGCCCAGCTGCCCATCACTCGTTTTGCCCTGGGGTCTGTTTTCCGCTCCCTCCCACCTGTTTCTGCCTAATGCCCGACTGTTAGTGACTCTGGTACTTTATCCCCGCCGAGGCACAAAGCCGATGAAAGCCCTAGTCCTTTCCCCCTTCTCTTTTCCGTGGGTCTCAGGGGGCCTCACCCAGCCCCGCCCACCTGGACCGCACTGAATTAACCGGCTCTTTACTCAAGCCAGATGGGGTGGCAAACGTGGTGTTTCTTCTGAGACCGTAAGCCCCGGAATTCTCGTCCAGCGGTTGTGTAGGGACTGCGGCTCACTGCGTCTGGGTTCGGCGAGGCTCAGAGCGCCTGCGGCCTGGATTCCATTTTGTGCCCATTTACAGGAGGCGGAGGCTCGGGGGGGCTCGGTGACCGCCCCACGACAGGCCCCAGAGGTGGCAGGAGGAGGGTTCTCTCCCCTGCGAGGTGTCCCGGGGGCTCATCCGTCTGTGAGGCCGTCACTGGGGCCCTTGGCTCTCACGGGATACGCAGCCTCCTCTAGGGTCCCACCCGGGGGGCCGAGGGGCAAACAGGTGCAGGCCGGAAAGGGAGTTTTGGAGACAGTGGAGAGGGGAGGTGAGCCCTGGGCACCGGGGAAGGGCGGGGGCCGTGCGGGGAGTTGCCTGCAGCTGACACTGGGCCGAGCCCCAGCGGCCTGCCCGCTGAGCCCCCTCCTCCCCAGGAGGCCTGGGCTGCTCTTCTGTCCCGTCATCAGGTATGAGGCCTGGCCACCCCCCGTGACCTCCTGCACTTCGGCTGTCAGGACGCAGGGGCCTCCGTGGCTCAGAGGCCTCCCCCAGTCTCGCTGTCTTGCTCCGTTATCCTGGTGACCAACGGCTTTCTCGCCCTGGGCAGGGCCTGGCTGCTGAGCCCATTCATTTAAACGGATGCGCCACTTTCCTTCTAGAGGCTTCCGCCCAAGGGATGAGTTCACAGCCCTCCGCAGCCACGGCTGTGGGGCCACAGGAGGGGATGGTAGAGCCCTCCGCTTTCTGACGAATAACCAGGACTCTGCAGGTTTTAACAGTGGGGATGAGAGCCCCAGGCGCGGCCATCTGGGTGTTGGGAGAGGCCTTCCGGGGCAATGATGCTGGGAAGGCAGCTCGCAGGACTTGGGACCACAGCTCCTCCGTGACCTCGAGGCCACCATGAGACGGCGTCTGCATGCTCTCTGCTCTTTGCTCATACTCAGCCTCACCACAGGGCCTTTGCACGTGCTGTTCCTCAGCGTTCTGTGCCCTTTCTTGGCCTCGTTAGCCCCCTGACCTCCTTGGCCATATCAGCCCCTCCTACTCTCACCTTTGACTCACCCCGTTCTGCTCTTACTCACCGTCATAGTCACTGTGCAATTCACACAGGTCAGCGTGGATCCCACTTGAACGCAACCCGGTCCGACACCAGCCAGGGCTTCCGCCGTCAGCTCCGACACTGGCTACTCAGTGGTAGTTCGGACCCCACAGGTGGAGGGCAAACTCCTCCCAGACTCTGCCCCCACTTCAGACACCAGCCGCAAGTCTCACGGGGACCCCAGGCCACCGTACTTCTGACCAACGGGTTCAGATTCCGGATTTCCCGTGCCCCCCCTCAGATTCGGTATTTTGGGAGAAAGACCCACAGCACTCAGAAAGGCCGTGCTTCCGGGTGTGGTTTTACTGTAGAGGTCAGGGGGGCAGGGTGGAGCTTCGTTGTCTTGGGCATCAGGCTGGGACCCCCCAGGCACATCCGCGAGCCACGGACCAGGGAGCGCTGCTGTTCCCTTGAGGGTTCGTCATGAGGCCCGGTTGGCTATGGCATTGTCTGTGTGACTGCCCCCGTCCCTGGCCCTTGGGGGTCAGGCTGGCTCGGTCCCCGAGTCTCTCGACAGGCCGCCAGGCCCCACCTGCGTTTGCACCAGTGCCCAGCACCGGGCCTGGAACCGGGTGGGGGCTCCCGAGAGAGCAGCGTTTGAAGGAGGGAGTCCGTCTGAGGGAGGGGGGCTTGGGCGGAGGCAGCAGGACACCCCTGCGCCAGCCCATGCCCGAGGCACGAGGACAGAGCCCGGGGCCAGCCCGGCTCCTCTCCCCGCCCGGCCCCGCCTCCGGCTCCGCTCACCTGCTTTCGTCCGGGGCAGTGGCTCTCGTGGCGCATCCAAGGGAACGGGAGGAATCTGTTTGTGTACCTCGATGTGCTTTTCCTTTACCTGATCGTGCACGTTGCCCTCTGTGGTCACAGCCCGTTTTCGGCAGAGTGGTGCGGCGGACCATAGCACTTAGCGGCTGAAACAGCCGCTTGCCTGGGGCTGTGAGGCGCGGGAGGCAGGCTGGCGCTCCCTGCTCGCCGGGCGGCACGTCGGGGAGCGGGTTCCACTCCCTCTGCCCGCGGAGCGGCTGTCACCAGAACCTCTGCTGGGACGACCCCATGGCCGGGACGACCGTCACAGGTGGATCGTCCGCGTGCTCGGGGAACCAGGAAATGAGGGCTCTGAGCGCCGCTGCCTGGGGGCTTCTCCCTGGGGACTCAGGTCCCCTGTGCTCTGCGCATGACGACTTAAGTCACCAGGGTCCTCTGATGACCGCGGTCCAGTCACTGGTCCGTGGTGCCCACACATCCCACCAGCCCGCTAGGAGAGCCCGCCAAGCCAGCACACGTCCCCTCGCCCAGCGGAAGCGGTCAGGGAACAAGAATTCGGGTGCCTACAAGGGTCCTTCCGCCTGGACTAAGAATCAAATTGACATGAGGCAGAGTAACAGGAGAAAATCAAATTTAATGGCACATGTACCAGTTATCCACACAGATAAGCAGGCAAAATGAGGCAAATGGGACATCCTAATGCAGGGGAAGGGGACGAGGGTCCGGGACTGGAGACACAACGGGGCACCAAGAAGAGCAGGTGCCTGGTAACTAGGCGTCTACCCTGCCGCACAGACGGGCCGCTCAGATAGAGTCTCTCTCTGCTGATGACCCTCATTCTGGGAAAGACTCCGGTTTCGCTCCTTCTGTGGAGTTGGGGGAGGGGCACAGTCCCTCCTGAGCCTGCAGAGTGTCAGCTGCCTTCAGCTCAGAAGGCTCTGCGTGCCGATGTGGCCGGCGTGGCCGTCGGGGGGACCCGCCCTCCGCCCGCACAAAGCCACACTGACAATCCCAAAGGGACCGGCCACTTTGAGCCAGTCGTGATGGCACCATGCACGCTCTGTGCAGCGCCAGAGACCGGATGTGCTCAGCTCCGTGCTCCGCCCGTCACTGAACCTGCTCCTCTCCGCCGCCAGAGCAGGAAAGCCACCACGATGGACGGTCAGGACCCCGACCGTGTTTCCCTTTCCCAGACATCGGGGGCCACCCCCCAACCCGCCTCTTTCCACAGCTCTGACCTGGACCCCAAGCCAGGCAGGACGTCCCCCACATTTCCCTAGTCTGTGGATCAAATTTGACCAATTGTGGCTTGAATGAAAGTCCCAGCACTTGAGTTTTAGTGTTTTTAAAAATTTATACTATCATAAAAATAACATACCCACTGGTAGGAAAATGCAGCTTCCATGAAGAATTCACATTAGGAAATATGAAAATCCGTACTCCATACCGTTTGAGTGCGTTTTTTTTTAGAAAAGCCAAGAACCCTTTCTGTGAGCTTCGTTTTTATAGTGTGTGTGTTTTGTTCCCCTTGAGAGGACCTCATAAATCAATTGGACACATTTTTCTATAAGAGAAATATTTTATGTGTGAAGTACTTTCTTCAAGATTTTCTCTTTTATCGGGGGTTTGTAAAAGTGCAGAATGACACGTGAGTATAATTGGTTGGCCATAGTCCTTAACTGTGGGTGTCGTATATCTCTGTTTATGCAAAATTTATTTGAGTGTCAGAACTTTATTTAAGTGGATAAGGTGGGGAAAAGCTTCCCTGAAGACATTGTATAGGACAAAGAAGATTCTGTGCTTCAAAAAACTTCTGGCAAAACTTCACAGCCTTGTGCTGATAGGACTCTACCCATAATGCCCTGAAACATGTCCTTGACCGAAACCAAATCTCGCCATTTCGTTAAATCAGTAATGCCGAAATCCTTGAGAAGAAGCTCAGTTCATTTTCAGCATCCCAAATAGCAAAAATTAGTAAAAAAGGATTTAACTCACTTAAAAACATCAAAAAAAAAACCCCAATTGTCATTGTTACGGCCGCCGTGAAAACACTGGGCGCCGTGTGTCAGTGCTTTTTATTTTTCCTCTCAGTGACGCATATGTCTTCTGTGTTGACTGTTCTGACTGAATATATTTTTAACTTTTAAAAGACTTGTCTCTTCACCGAAAAATAGTTTGACTTTTTGTCAAAATGGTCAAAACAATCTCGGTGTTTGAAGTCGTGTTACTTGAAGATGCGGGCCTGTCTTTTAAAAGCCAGCCCCCGAGGAGAGTGTTGACATACGTTTCAGTCGTCTGCGGCTGTGCAACGAACTCCCACACTCAGAGGTGCGCGACACCAGCACCTTGCCATCTCCTCGGTTCTGTGGACACAGGGACAGGCTCAGCTGGACGGTCGGTCTTGGGGTTTCCCATGCGCCCGTGGTCAGGTAGGAGTTGGGGTTGGAGTCATCCCTTGCCATGAGGAGTCTGGATATCCAAGATGGCGCAGCCCCGTGGCTGGCCGTCAGCTGGGAGGTTGGCTGGGACTGGAGGTAGGGCATGGTTCCGGCTTCTCATAGCTTGGGGACTAGGTTCTCAGGCTTGTGTCCCAAAAGAGAGCATTCCAAGGACCCAGGCGGAAGCCAGAGGGTGGCTTCCCACCAGTGGGAGTCCCAGAACATCTGTCCCACTGCAGTTGATTGGTCCACCACGTTCGAGGTTGGCATCGAACCTCGAGTGGAAGAGGAGTCTGTAAAGAGAATCCATGAGGCCTTCATCGGAGACCGCCCACCGCAGCAGGGTGGCTCTTCCTGCGGTGGCTCTCCGCGTCCCCCCCCCCCCCCCACGGCTGTGCATAGGCCACGCGTGCAGCGAGTTCCCAGGGAAGCCTGCCTCTCTGCTCACGGCTTGGCCCATCTCTGCTAAACACCCTCAGCCTTTTAGATCATTCTTCGCTGATCGTCCGGTGTTGCAAATGGCCCATAATGAACCCCAAATGCAACATAAAATGATGGCCAAGGGGAAGGGCAGGTAACGCAAAAATACAGGATTCCGTGAAGATGACGAGCGTCGTGCTGGAAAACTGCGGGAATCCCACTCACGGTCCTTGACCGGCGAGGAGGTGGAGCTCAGCCAGGTGACCCCCGGGGAGGCAAAAACCAGCTTTTCTCCAATGATGATGTGTGTTCTTCTAAGAGAATTATTAAAACATTAAATAAGAGAACAACTTCTGGGAATTAATGGAGTTCTAGACTATTCTTTATAAAAATCGCTGTCTACAAAAGGACGCTAACAGTTGTCTGGGAACGGAGCGTCCTGTAAGATCCGCCGCGGGCAGAGCCAGCGGGCTGCGCGGCGGGGGTCCCCGGCCCCAGGCAGCCCGCGCTCTGAAGGCACCCACTCGTGATCACAATTGTTTCTCGATGAAATGTTAAATACAGTAAGTGCCTGTTCGTTCAGTTTTAGTTCTGTTTTCGATATAAAGTGTTGATCAAATATGTGATTTGTGTTATTCACTGTAAAACTTTAACTCCGGCTTTCAGTGGATTCACCTCGTGTCTCTCCGAGAGTTTGGACAGTCTGGGGTGACAAGGGTCTCCCGTGGCTTAGATCCAGGCGATTAGGGTTGGGATTCCAGCTTTCCGCTCCGGCAGGCTCCGGGGTGCACGCGCCATCGTCGGCATCCTCCAGCAGGTGCCCGAGTGTCCCTGCTCGCCATGGTGCATGGCTGACACGGGGCGAGGAGCGGGAGAGGTCCGGTATCCGTGGCGGCAGGCTGATCGCCGCCGCTAACAGGGGTGTAGGTGTCCGGAAGGGTCCGGGGGAGCCGATCTGCAGGCAAGGGGGCAATGAGCACGGAGGCCTAGCTCAGGAATAGAAGTTTCCGTGGAGTTGCGAGAGAACTTCAAAGACAGCTCCTTCCTCTAGCTTCACTCTTCAGTTGACGAAGATACAGTTCTTCACACATTTCTGGATCAGAAGTGACTTCTTTGAGTTTGCAAGCCCGTGCCTTATGCAAGCTTCAGCCCGCCACTGTTGTGCCCACCACAAGAGCCCGAGGGCCCGGTCTCTGGGACAAGTAAAGAGATGGGACTAAGTTTTAGGAGGAAAGGAAGACCAAGGGACCCCCACACCAGCCTTCTGACTCTAGGGTGGGCAGGAGGAGAGAGTGGCCCGGCCACACAGGCAGCCGGGCCGAAGGCGGCAAGTCCGCAGGCTGTGAATCCCCCCCATGGCACCAGCCGGCCCCCCTCACCCCTGCCGGTCACCACTTGTGGTCCACCAGAAAGAAGCCTGCTTCGCAGGTGCGTTCATTCCAACCCCCCGGTGTCCTCGATTGATGGAGCTGCAGACCTGCGAGGGAGAAATTACTGCAAGACTTCAGAAACCCGTGTGTGAATCCGTGTGTCCTTCTGCATGACGATAGCAGGTGTGACTGACGCACGGCAAAGACCACCGAGAAGCCCGGGCAGCCCGGGTCTCCACGTGCCCGACGACACCCTCGGGCACGTCACCTTCAGAACGTACTTTAAACAAACGTCACCATTGTCAGATCGATGGGACGTCTCCGTCCTTTATCCTCGTCATCCTGCTGTGAGATGTGGATGGCGAAAAAGGGATAATAATAACAGATTTTGAGAACTCCAATAAAATTACTGCAGAACCACCGCATTTTCAGGAAAAGTGGCACTTCTGATTGGCCCCCCGGGCTGTGTCGGGGTTCTACGTTGGGGTTCTGCATCAGACTCCGTTCCAGGTGCCCGCAGTCGAGGGCAGGGGCTCGCCCTCTGGGCGATGAGATAGAAAATGCTAGACATTGATCTGCAGTTGCTGGAGCCCCGGCTACGCGGCGACGTCCAGACAGAAGTCAGGGCGTCAGGAAGGCTCCAGGAATCTGCAGATGAGCTCCTTAGATTGAATAACTAACAAAGACGACATTTAACCCTCTTTGCCGACTGAGGGAAAAAATGTACATTGGGTGCACCCTTCTCTGGCTTGAGCCCTGCTCCCCAGAAACAGTGCAAGGTTTCTCAGCCTTTGACATCGGGGCCTGAGGGCTCCCCGCGGTGGGGGCGTCCTGAGCACCAGGGTGCCCCGCAGCAGCCCTGACCACACCCGCTAGAGCCAGGGCCACCGCCCTTCCCCCACCGCTCCCCAGCTGGGACGATCCGAAGCGTCCCCAGACCTTGCCACGGCCCCTGACTGGGAACCGCTACCCTAGTAATACACTTGTTAACAAAACGTGCTTTACGCTGTGGCCACATCCAAAGGCACGTGTGCGCCGAGCACCTCGGTTTCCCTGGAAGGCTCTGCGCACCTTCCTTGCCGGGGGAGCCGGTCGTGCTGTTCACTCGGTGACGGTAGATATTCGCGAGTCTTCCCTGTTCCGCCAGAATCACTTGGAAACCGGCTTCGGAACGCGGCTGCTATTCTTGGGACCGTCACCTGTGCTATTTGGTGTCAAACCCGGAGTCGCTGTTATTTAACACCGATTAATAAGTGGCAAGTTGTCAGTACCGGATGTGAAGAGACTTCAAGGCGCCATTGTTCTTTTAAATTAAAACATTTAAACATTGAAACCCAGGGCTGGTTCTGGTGGCTCATTTTCATTATTCCTTTTGTCTCAGCGTACCTTTCTTCTGATCACACAGCTGTCACGCCAGCGATACCTGGAGTTGGAGCCCGTGACAGCCTCTCCCTATTAACTGCCATTATTTTTATAAAGAAAGCTGGAAGCCGCTGGAGCAGATATTAATTCCGAGAGGAGACCGCTGGCTAAGTTATTAAAATGAACGTATCGGAAAGCTACAACTCATTTCGTTTATGGGATGGGCGGGCCGCAGGACTGGGCCGTGTGTGTGCGCGGGGATGCTTCTCCCCACTCTCGTCCCGCCATCCCTTCTCTGCTCCTGTTGACAACAATCAGAGCCCGACTCTGGGCGTCTCTGGGAAGCAGGGAGCCGCCGCGGGGATGGGCAGTTGGATGGCCGGTTGGAAGGCAAGGGGACCTGTCTGGAGCATCACGTTGTGCCCCCGACCCTCCCACGCAGGGACCAGCGTCCGTGTGCAAGACTCTGTCTCCGGAGGAAGGGTCCAGTTGGCCAAGCCCAAGCTGAGCCCTGCCTAGTGGCCCCAGGTCAGGCCCTTCGACGCGGGCCCCAAGAGTGCCCGGACCAAGACTGAATAACCCAGGGATCCCTAAAAGGCAGACTCAGTGCTAGCCACAGAAAGGACAGAATTTAGGCGATCAGAAAACGCCCGCCCTCCCTTCCCTCTTCCCCCTCCTCCTGTAAGTCCGTGGGCTTAGGGACCGTGGCGATGTTACTTTCACACTAGAGATGCGGTTTTCTCACCCATTTTCCATCCACCTGGTCCGTGTTATATTTAGCTGTGCTCTCAGTTATGACGGGTGGGGAGACAGTGCAGAAATCAAGCTCCTGCAAAATGCAGGACGTTTCCTTCCCTTGCGGTATTTACGCTCCCCGGGTCCTGTGTTAAAGCCACATGTTCCCACTTCAGCGTGGGGGTGGGGTGACTAGCCGTGCCCCCATCCCCCTCGGAGGGCATCCGGGCAAATGCGGGCGTCTGTCTCCTCCAGAAGAACCCTGACCCCGCGCGTCTGGTTCCCGCTGGCTCCGGTGAGTGTCTCGGTGCCACAGACAAGCGGTAAGACGGAAACCGGAGGGCACATCGGGCGGCGGATTTAGACGCACCGGGTCCCGGGTCCACCCTCAGACAGACCGCTAACTCCTCAAATATGTGCAAGCGCGTCTGTCAGTTATTCCCAGTTGCTTCTCAAATCTTTGTAAACAAAAGGTAACAGAAATAATAAAACCAGCGAAATCCATGTGTCTAAATAAAATATAAATGAGGCAATGAGACAGGTACGGATAATACAGTTTTGACGTTGCAGTCTGGATTCCCAAAAAGAAAGACCAGTGATAAAATGAACTCTGACAAAACTCTCAGACTTCGGTAGGGATGCCATTCGTTCTCCCCACGTGGAGATGTTGACCGTGTAAAGTCTTTCATGAAGATCGGGAAAGTAACTTTCACAGGCAAAGCAATTAATCAGATGCTGACTTTCGGGACATGGAAGGTGGTGGGAGTAACCACGCCCCAAAAGACCAGAAGGGATGGGTGATCCTTGGGAAGGGCGAGTTTACTACGTTATCTTGAAACCCAGACTCCGGCAACCTAACGGGAAGGAGAGAAATGGCCACACTCCAGGCACCACCGGCCGAAGATGATCATTTCAAATCGACTTCTCAGACCAAGCGGCCAACTTCGAGTTTTCCACGACACTTGTTTCTGTAAGTTTACCTTGGAGTCAATTATATATTTAAAAGGAAGTAGGAGCCCCAACTTTAATGTTGCGCAAGTGTATGTTGGCGTCGTTGTTTGGCCGTGAAAGTTACCTTCCATGCGGAAGATGCTATGCTCCAATCACAGCCCTGCCTTCAGTGAAAATCGTTTTACGCCAAATCGGCGGTCACGCTTCTAAACATTTGCCAGCCGCACATCGCACGCACACGCTCCCCAGCCACCAGACGTTCGGGGAGACATCGGAATTCCATCAGGAGGGTGCTCCGAGTTTCACCAGGACGCCTCATGTTGAAAAGTCAGCTCCTTTCCCTTCCTTGTTCCCAAAAACAGGACCGGAGTGAGCGCTCGTGTGCGCGTGTTCCTCCTGCACTTGGGATCCTTGCCTTTAGGGTGGGTCAGAATTGGAGATCTAGAACATTTTGGGGGCTTCTGATGCGCTGCTAAGCTGCCCGCCGGGACCCCCCGCCCCACCCCGCCCGGGTTGCCTGCACACTGACGGTAGGAATCCGCGCGCGAGGCTGCCCCTCTGTAACCCGGGGTGGGGCGACGGGTGGGCAGGTAACGTCCGCACGTGAGCACTAGTCAGGGCGATTTGTTAGCAGGAAATCTGTGGCTCGGCGTTTGCGCCTGTGCGAGTCATTGTCAGCGACGCTGAGCTCTTGCTGCCCCTAAGTTGTTGGCCATTTTCTTTTTCTTTGTAAGTGAGTTATCTTTGGAGATTTACTTGCTTATTTGCTTCCTTTCTCCCCCCTGAAATCTTTTCCTCTTCGATTGGTAAGAATGCCTTGTGTGCCCTTTATGAACCTCCGTGGGCGCCACACCCTCGGCCCGCACACCCCCCCCCTTCATTTTTCTTCGACCTTCGGTGTCATATCCGCGGTGTTTTCCAACTTGAGGACCTGGCGATGTGTTTTGTTACAAGGTCTGTCTTTGTCCCTCGGGGCACTTGGGGCTTTTCCCCCCGTGACTTGCTGCCCCTCTCGGACGTACTTCTGCCCGCTCTCCTCACTCTCGCTCGTTTCCCAGATTCGCCGCCTCCTTCCTGCTTCTTCCTCCCTGGCTTCGCTGACGTGGGCAGAGTGACCGCACAGGTGACCCCAGGTTCCTGGTCAGGTCTGCGGTGACCCTCCCCCGCCCGGCACGGGGGCCCTCCCTCCCCTCCCTAAGCAGTTTAGGGACCAACCCGAAGGTTCTAAGTGGGCTGGCTGTGGGCGTGTTGGCTGGGCCGCCAGGAGCCAACGTCCGGGCGAGTTTGCACCTGACCCTTCGTGTCCCCCGAGACTTGTCTTACCTTCCGTTCACTGGGAAAAAGATCCTTTTATAGTTTCCATTGGAGACTTTTATTTGGCAAACCTGCATTCTTCCCGACCAGAAAGGCATTACGTGAACGTTTTATGAGCAGAATGTAGAAATTAATGGAGAAAAAAATATTAGAAATTGGGATTGTTGAGCATTGTTTGCTGCCCGCACCTGACGGAATATGGTTAATCACACATCCCATTGCAGGTTCCTCTAATCTCCTCCGTAATGTGTTTTTTCTTTCCATTCGTGTCGGGGGTTTTGTAAAATAAACACATATTGTGTTCTCTGGAGAGATAATGGGTCCCTGGAAGTGGGCAAAGACAGCCCTGATTCCGCGGGCGCCGGGTCGTGATGGGCACAGGAGGGGCTTATGGCCCGAGTTACCACGTTCTCCTGTGGGAGATGACTTCAATAGACCCAGCCTCCGACACCGCAATTGTGTCGAACTGCGTCGCCGTGAACTTCGTGCGTGGATGCACGGGTCTATAGAATGAGCCTGCAAATGGGCATCCGCCCCGGCGAGGGTTTCTTTTTGCTACTCTGAAAAAGCCATTCCGTCTTTTCTTCTTAGGCCAATCTCCGAGCTCAGCGATGGAGAACTAGCAGTAATATTAGCACACACAAAAAACAAAATCAAAAGGCCCCGAGACGTTTAAATTCCCATCAGGAGACGGTGACGTGACTATGTGCAGCAGGTCATGTCCCATGAAGGGGCCGCGAGGTCACGGCAAGGGTCAGTGTGGACGGCTGGGGAGGGGGACTTTCAAGCCGATCCTCCCACCTTCCCCCCCGCCCCGTTTCCTCCCCGTGCTCTGCGGAAGATCGGTCTTCACAAGACATGGGGGACGTCGGCTCAGTGGCCCTGTGGCCCATCTTGCTGCCGCCATCATTCTGCACTGTCCCCAGACAGGAGCAGAAGAAAGGCTTTCAACAACTTGTACTGCTTTCTTTCTAAAAACCATTGTAATGGTGTTTGTTGATGGTGGAAGATTTCCGTGGAAATGGATAAAAATTAAGATCATAGGATTACCGCCATTAGTGTTTTGACCTGTAAATATCCTTTCTAGCCTTTTTTGTTAAAAGCCTACAAAAGTGAAAATGTGCTGAATAATTTCAGTTCGCCCCCCCTTCCCGTCTGCTGTGGCAACTTTCCATGTGATACATAGCTCTCTGTGCTGTTTCTAGAGTCGTTTCGATTCCGTAGTGCTCAGTAATCATTTATACGGTGATTTTCGTAGCAATTCAGAGTGCGCTTTGTTTCCGTTTTCCTATCGTTAAAGGGGAAGCAGTTGCAGCGGAGGCTCTGTTTGCAGGGACTGGGCGGTTCGCAGCGGGGCTGACCTCTGCGGCTGCGGCGGGTCGGGACCCTCAGAATGGAGACTAAGGGTGTGTTCGTTTCTACAGTGTTGACACTGATTGAGTGACAGCCAAAGCTGTCTTGGGGGATTCTTGGAAGTCTTCCCGGACGATGCCCGGGGGGCCCTGTTTGTGGACATCAACCTCCGTCTGTGGGTCGGGGCTGTCTCTGGGTGAGCCCCCTTCCTGGGGCCATCCCCCAGGACGGGGCCTTGGAGGGACCCCACGCTGCAGGCTCTGGACCATCTGGGGTGCGGACTGATGCTTCCCCAGGGGCTGATGACCTGGAGGCAGGAGGCTCGCGCACATGCAGGGCCCACGGACCCTGGACACCCCGGCAAAGACCCGAGGGCCGGGTCTTCTCCCAAACTGCCCTCGATGCTTGTTCGTGTTGGTTTTCCCTGGAGTGAGAGTAGGCCGCAGTGAGGGCCGCGTGGGCCCCTCACCTCTGGAGACTCGATTCACGTCCACAGCCGTGGGCCCGTTCTTCGCTGGACAGAGAATGTGCGGCAGGGTTTTAGACCCAAGCTCTGCTTTTATACCGAAATACGGCTTTGAGCGTGAAAGTATGGCTGGGAGCACGAATACGTTTGTTACTGTTCATAGCTCAGCGCCTTTATCATTGTCCCAAACCCCGGCGGCGTCTGAGGGCGCTCCGTGGGAGGTCATCGGACACCGTTGCCCTGAGCAGGGGCCTCTGGCCGCATGAAAGCCTCCCTCCCTCCCTCGGGAGGACTGCGGGTGTCCGTGGCTCCTCTCCTGGCCCCAGGGCCCGTAGTGGGGCTCTCCCTGGCATCACCCCAGTGTCCTCACTGCCCCCCAGCCCCTGGGAAGGGATCCTGGCCCCTGGGACGAGCCGTACAGCCCTGGGTCTGCATTAAATCCCGCACAGCCGACTTAGGAGAGAGGCCACAGTTTAGGGTCACAGGCCTCCACAGAGAGGGGACAGCAGTGGTGACAAGAGACTTGGCGCGTCCTCCCTCCCTCCCTCCTCCCCACCCCACCCGTCTTTTCCTGCGTCCTCGGCCACGCCACGTGCAGTGACCATGTGCTCCGTGCTCCGTGCGGGAATGGTACGTGGCCCTCTGCTTTGGAGGCCACGGATTCGGGGCCAGAGCTGTGGAGAGGGCGCCGGTGAGACCGTCTCAACTGTCTGTACCCCGGGACACGGCGAAGATCCCAGTGCAACCACTTAGCCAGAGTCCAACTATACAGTCCCCGCAAAGCCCGGGTTTCCTGATCTGCACAAAAGTGCTAATAGTTCCTGGGACACAGGGGAGCCCACGGCTTCAGTGAGCACCGTACTTCTGTCTCCCGCCCGCGCGGGGGGCTTCTCGCCAGGATGGGGGGAGCCGGGACCCCGGGGCCGCAGCTGGGTGTGGCGTCCAGGAGGGTCTGAGAGGCTGAGGGGGCTTCCTCGAGGAAGGGTCCAGAAGGTGGGAAGGGTAGGGCACTACCGGGGGGGGCCAGGAGGCAGTGTCCAGGCAGAGAGGCCTGCCCACCCTGCTGCCCCTTGGCAGGGACGGTCATCAGGGCTCCAGGCCCCTGAGCCCGGCTCCTGGGACAGCGCCAGTCGGAGGACAATGAGGCGTGGGGCTGGGACCTGCCCCCGCTGCTGTCCCCGCACAAGAGGCCGTGGCAGGAGGCTCTCGAGGCTGGCCCGGGCCCGGGCAGCTCTGGACGTGGTGGCACCCGGCCTGGACCTGGGGGACAGTTACGCATCGTGCACCTGGACCTGTCCACCTGGCCAAGGAGGTGACAGCTGGAGGCGAAGGGCGTGAGCCCGGGGAGGGAGGGAAGGAACCAGCAGCTGCCGGCAGGTTGGTCCTGCACGGCCAAGTGTGCCGCCACCGTTAACCATCGCAAGACCTCACATTAAAATCTGGGTAGCCCCCACTCTTCGGAAGTCGGGGCGCTCTGGGCTCTGGCGGAGCAGAGAAGTGAGTGCCCTTGAAGGGTTGACAGTGGCAGTGCGGCCGCTGGGTTCTCCCCGACCCCCGACGCCCCCCGACCGGAGGCCGGCCTCAGTGGGATTCCGAGACACGCACCGTCATGGCTCCTCGCCTCCCATCTGTCTCCTCCCGGTCCCGCTCCAGACCTCAGGTGCAGAGGCCGGCGGGAGGTGGGCGAGGGGTCGGGACGGGATGACCCCAGGGACATGATGACCCAGGGGACATGGCCGGGGGCGGGCCCTCAGAGGAGCGAGCGCCCCTCGGCCCCCGGGCCGGCCAGGAGGTGAGGCAGCGCTCTTCACGAGGTCGCTCTGGTGCATCAGGAAAAGTAGCAAGAGCCCAGAATGATGAGTGCGTCCCACGCACAGCCCGGTCCCTGAGCTGGGCCTAGGAGTCGGTGGGTTCCCACTCGGGGTTCGCAGGCCGATAACCAGAGGGTCCGAGAGACAGACGGGACCCCTGCCCGAGACCCCGTAGCAAAGCAAGGACACTACACGAGCAAGATCTGGCTCGGGGCTGCCCTTCCCCTCGAGGACGTGGCCTTCCCATCGCGGCCTTCCCGTGGCCGTGAGCGCCCCCCACGAAGGCCCCACCCACCCGAGCCACCAGTGCTGGTCTGACCAAAAGGACAGACGTTCACACTCATGAGTGTGTCTCTTCTAGGCCACGTGCGTCTGCAGACCGGACTCATCTGAGTAAAGGGTCTCACCCTACAGTCCCCGAGACCAGCCCAGGCACGATTCACGGGGACGCCGGACTTCTCCCCCAGCTTCGCCCTCCTTGTGGGCGTTCAGATGACTTAGGCAGAAACCATTTGAAAATTAATTATCCAGATAATGGCCGACCACTTAGGCTCACTTTGTAAAATGTCAGCGTGGCGGCCAGCCCCGCGCCTCTCGCGTCCTCGGGAAGCGGTGGCGGCCCCGGCCCCAGAACCAGCCGCTTGAGCCTCCGCTCGCCCGTGAGTGTCGATCGCGGGCTCTGGGGCTGTCGTGTGCCCGGCCGTCCTCAGATCATCGCGTTCCGCCTGCTAACGGGCAGCGGATTTACAGCCGGGGCTCCCGGCAACTTCGGAGTTACCCTCCCGTGTCCGAAGATGATTCGAGATGATGCCCGACTACGCCGGCCCACAGGGGTCTCAGAGGTTCACCTGAAGATTTCCTCCCCCCGCCTGCTCTGTCCCTGCCACTTGATTTCTGCAAAGATTGCTGATCCCGGTGGGAATTTCTGTAAAAGCGTCCAGACCCACAGCGCCTTCCGAGCCCCATTCTTGTCAAGTTCCGCTCTTCTCGTGTGAGTAGCGCGTCCCGGGACAGGCGCCGTCAGTCGCCTCCGTTAATGAATTCCAAAGATAGGGATGGCTCCTGACGCGTCTTACCTGGTGGGCTTGCTGTTGGAGTTTCGTGATGTATTCAGTTTTTAAATTTCCGTGATTGTCAAAGAACTTTCCAACATTTTCTAGGAAGCAGGGCAGGGGAGGCAAGAAATATGCTATTTGATTTTTTTCCGTTAATCCTCTGGATGCGTTGTTTGGTACAAGCAAAGGCCTTGTCGTGCGCAAGTCCGGGGGGAGAGCCCCTGGCAGCCCAGATGGGTGTGCCGGTGGCGGTGATTCGGTCCCTGGGCTGTCTCCCCGCCCACGTCCCGACCCGGGGCTCTTCCCGGGACCCCTGCTCAGTACACGCTGGGCAGGGCTGGGGCATGGCATTTCGTCTTGCCCCTTCTTGGAAGTCGGACGAAGGGCGTGTGTCCTCCCGCGCTCGCTGTGTAGTAAAAGGTTCTAATAAGAAGCAAATGAAGAAAGGAGAGCCGAACTTCCGGGAACCAAGTATACCAGTTTTAAATAAGCCGTAAGAACTTTGACAGGAAGGGAAGAGAACCCAATGAGAGAATATATTGAGGATATTAAGTTAAGTCATTTTAAGGCCATCCTTTGGCATGTGGGAGCACGAACAACTGATACTTCTCCAGACTGTCACGTGGATGCATCTGTCTTCCCGCGGTGGGATGCTGGCACCGAGGAGGCTTCCTTTCCAGGTGCTCCAGGAAGGGCTTGGATTTCGCTCTGGAAACGCAGGTGTGGAGGGGAGCGTGCCCGGCCGCGGAGTCGCCCGTGGTCTCTGGGTCCACACATGTCCCCTCCTGGCCACCACGGGGCCCTGGACAAGTGGCTGAACCTCTCCTCGCCCGGGTCGCTGTGCTGTCCCTGTTCCAGGAGGCTGCTAGTAGGGCCGAGTCCCCAGGTCATCGGGACCGTGTGCAGTGTGCCCCACGTCCGCGGGCCGGGTCTCGGGAGCTGCTCAGCACCACAGAGACAAGGTCGGGTGGGTGGCAGATACGTTTTTATTTTATTTAAAACCCAAATCTTTTGCATGCCTTCCTTAATGGAATTACAGATTCCATTTCTTCATTTGCTTCTTCTTAAAACCTTTTCTACACAGCGAGCGCGGGAGGAGACATGCCCTTCATCCGACTTCCAAGAAGGGGCAAGACGAAATGCCATGCCCCAGCCCTGCCCAGCGCATGTACCGAGCAGGGGTCCCGGGAAGATCCCAGGTCGGGGCGTGGCGGGGAGACAGCCCAGGAACCGAATCACCGCCACTGGTGCCCCTGCTCCACACCTAAGGAGCATCAGTGCCCCACGTGTGGTCCCACGACCTTGGCAGAGAGCCCTGGAGGCAGAGCAGGGGCTGTACGGCCTCGTGCCTACCACGTGGGGCTTATGAAGCCAAGGGCATGCGTCCCGGCACCACACAGACCAGTGCGCTTTGCAGAAAAGCACCTGTCTTCGGGACCACATACCCCGTCTGCAGGCTGGCCCATGGTGAGAGTGTGCTCAGGGCCTCAGCTCCCCCAGAGACCTGCCACCACCCTCTTTTAAGCCT
>CM052811.1:119260324-119299336 GCA_028533885.1 Nasua narica
CCTCCCATCTCTGAGCTCCAGCTGCTTCCATAGTCCCTCCACCGTGGGGTCCAGCAGGTGTGGCCCAGCACCTGGGGCTTTCCATTTTCTGTTCTCTCTAGAAGCTTTGCGCCCAGACCTCCCTCTGGCTACCTCCTTTTTGTCAATCAGTGTGCAGCTCAAACCGTCCCCTGGAGACGCCCCTCCCCGAGGCCCCCTCCCCCTCTCTGTGTCCTCCCAGGCTGCTGTTGTCCGATGGACAGGATAGCTTCTCTGGGGCCTGTTCAGCCATCACCTTCTCTAGAAGGTCGGTCCCATGAGAGCAGGTGCCGGCACTGGGCATCACTGGATGCCAGTCCCCGGCCTGTGGGGGTCCAACAGGAAGTCATGGTTGAGAATCCCTGATGCAGGGCATTCTGTGCACTTGTGGGATGGGGTCAGGGTTTGGGGGGCTGTTATGTCCCCAGCCAGGAGGGGGCATCAGGAAGCAATACCCTTCTACCCTGGAAGTCCCTGTCTTACTCCTTTTCAGGCCACATCGGAGCCCTGCGTTTTATGCTCCTGGTTACCCTCCCGTTGCTTTGCCGAAGAACGAGAGTCCGCAACGCTCCCTTCCCATTTCCGTCTTTGGGGCAGAAATAGCACCCCTGACTTTTGCATGTGTGTGCATTCACAGACCATGTTGTGCACTTGTGAGAAACCACCTCTGAATTTCACACCACAGTCAGGTGGGGAAAGGGACACAGAGGACCTTGGTGGCCTGCCGAAGATTCCAGCCTGGTGCCTGCCCACGCCGACCCCAGGGCCCACAGGGACCTTGCCCTGGGGGGGGGGGGGTCTCCGGGCCTGCAACCACCTGCACAGGCTGGAAACGTGGGGCGAGTGGAGGCCAGGAGGTCACCCGTGGACCAAGCAGGTGGCTGGCGCCGGGGTCTGAGACCACGCTTTGCCCAGCAGTCGATATTCTCCGTTAGGAGGACGTCAGTCAGTGTTTGCTAAATGAACGGGCACAGGAGAAAGCTCCAGGAGAAGACGTGTCGGGAGCCTGTCACGCACACTGGCACATAATCAGCGCCGAGTCCCCACATGTCCCTGTTCTGAGTGCTGTCACCGCTTGTTAGCCCCCCAGCCCTGTTGCCGAGGCAGGGAAGCCTGGCATCCTGGCACTGTGGCAGGGAACGTGCTCTTCCAACTTCAAGGCGCAAGGAGCGCCCGGTGATGGGAGGGGACACCTGCTTCTCTCCCTTGCGTCCAGGAGCCAGCAGTTCCGTTCTTTCGAGGCCTGGCCCTAGAAGCGTGACCCGGAGATCCGGGTCCCAGCTTTGCTCCGAAAGCTCCTGGAGGAGGGCCTAGAGCCCTGGACTCACCTGCCGTGGGGGGACCTGGTTTTACGGGGTCCGCACATACGGACGGGGACTGCAGCCGCTGGGCCACCCCCGCCCAGGTGTGAAGGGAGGTGTTCCCAGGATCAGATGGGGAGGCGCCCCGATAGGAGAGCGTGTTGCGTGGGTGTCTCTGGGGCCCGTGACGGTGCTGAACTTGGCTTCGAGGTGACAGCACACCTCCCAGGGCCTGAGGGAAGTCAGAGGCATATCCCCCGGCTCGGTAAATGGCAGTGGTCACTTTTGACGGTTCCTATGAACGATACGCTGGTGTGCCTCGCAGCTGGGCCTGAGCCTCAGCTCTCCCTCCCCCTGCGCCCCCAGGGACCCCTGCCCTGAGTGTGCCCGACAGCGGTGTCCTGCCGCAATCTGTCTGCACCTTTTCCAGAGCCATTGCTGGTGCCAATCTGGGGAGGACGGGGCTCCTAACGCAGAACTCGGCCGTGTTTTGAGACCCTGAGCTTTAAAAAGCGAAGGTTGGGGGAGGCCTGGTGGTGCCGTCGGGGAGCGTCCGACTCTTGGCTTCAGCTCAGGTCATGATCTCAGGGTCATGGGATCGAGCCCCGCATTGGGCTCTGTGCTCGAGGAGGGGGGTACTGCTTGAGCTTCTCTCTCCCTGTTCCTCTCTGCCCCTCCCTCCTGCGCGAGCACGCGCTCTCTCGCTCTCTTTCTAAAATAAATAAAAAGATAAATCTTTTTAAAAAAGCGAATGCTGTAACATCTCTGTTTCCCCCAGTTTTATGCCAGTTATTGTAGAGGGAATATTGGCGATCTCAGAAGCAAATTGGATGAAAAAATGCAAAATCCCCAAGCTGGAGCATCAGCCCCTTCCACTTCCTCTGCAATTAAAAAGGGCATTAAGGAAAGCAAGACTTCTCAAGCACTCTCTCTTAATTGTCAGCCGCGCAGGGTTAATGAACTACATTAATTCACCGAAAAATAACATACCGACTGTCAGAATTTGACACATCCGCAGTGGGAAGGAGCCTTTGTAGAATGTCTTTGGAGAAATTGCAAGTGACTTTCCTTGTTCAGGAAGGACGAGGAGACGGGAGGCCGGCGAGGAGGCCTCCTTTCACACCGCCTTCTCGGAAGCGGCTGACGCGAGGCGGAGGGACGCGCTTACTTCCGAGGCCAGGTGCAGCCGCGCGGGAAACGCAGAGGCACCCGGGCGGGAGGGGAGGCGCCTGCCGCCGGGGCGGGGGCTCGATTGCTTTTTCCCCAAACTGCTGCTCCCTGGAATTGGTGTCTCGTCCTCCTGTGTCATTTCTGCGTTTGTGAGGTTATTCACTTAACCTGTGCGCTGACCTGGAATTGTCCCCGCCGGGGACGTGGGCTGTTTGCAGAAGCATCTGACTGAACAGATGCAGACTCTTCTCACTTGACCAGCACGCGCTTGGAGAGCTGTTGCGCGGCACTCGGCTGCCCAAGGCCCCGGAAGGCCGTGCGGGTGCCCAGGGCCACGGGGTCAGCGTGAAACCCGGTGGCAGATCCATGAGAAGTTAAGATGCCCATTAAAAATGGAGTTGAGCAAAGGATCGTCGCGTTCGGCCTCCCGGTCTGACCCCAGCGTGGTGCCTGCACGCACGTGAGGTTATCACGCACCGATCAGGCTCCTTGACCAGGAAATTGTCAAGGAGGAGGTGTGAGCTCGCTTCACGAACAAATCCCAGAATTAGCCCAGAGCTGCGAAGGCCGGCGGAGGAAATCCAGGACGCGCGGAAGGGTGTTTGAGCCTCTTCTTTGCTACGGTGCTTCCGTTGCTCCGTGGAAGTTGCAGCCCACCCTGAGAAGCACACCTTCTCCTAAGGGTGAGGGAAGTAGGGAGTGGCACCCCAGAGAGGGCGCGAGAGTCTGCAAGGAGGGGGGTCCGAAAAGAGAGACTCTCCAGTGGGGAGGGGGGAGACACCGAAGTCAGAGCGACAGGTGGTCTATGAAGAGAGTGCACCCCAAATCCAGAGAGCCGGGGTCCAGCCGGAGGAGATGCCGGGGAATCCTTGGGCCCCAATCTGCTGTGCCCCAAGCCCCCGCAGGGCTCTAACCTGCCCCGAGATGACTCTCTGAACCCCAAGAACATGGGTGCCCTGAGCAATCGAACCAGCCGTCCTCCAGTGCCCTGGACTGGGGCCGGGCTCCCCAGGGGACCCCCCCATGGATCCAACCGGTCAGTCAGGGCACACCTGGGGTCCTGGGCGACAAGTCTGAGGGCCCAGCAATGAGTCCTGTCTGAGTATCGGCACCGGAACCGTCCAAGAAACGCCACAGCTGGCAAGGAATGGGGACGAGAGGGTGAACCTGCCTCTGCTGAAATGGAATGGGGGGCTCGAGCACAGGGTGAGCACGGGGACCGCGCTGGAGGAAGGGGGGCCGGTGATGTGAGTAGGGCACCTGATCCGCGGATGGTCACTCAGCGAACTTGGGGTCCTCCCCACCCAGAGACTGGGAGGCAGGGGCCCCATCTCCTTAGTGATTCATTTCAGAGACAAAACTCCCAGGACCTCAATCAAGTCATTGCTAGTCGGTGGAACATTTCCATCTCAGAGGGGTAGAAAATTTACAATTGCAACTTTCTAAAGCAAATTCTCTAAGAAAAGGGAGGTCGGGCCAGTGGTCAGGAAGGGAAGGGTCCTGTCCAGAATTGTTGGGGCTGGGGGAGCGTGACTGCTGGGCTGGTCGAGAGGGAAGCGATGAAGCAGGGTTGGAACTTGGGCCGCTGGGCGGGAAGCCGTGGCAGGTGGCCCTCTCCTTCGCAGAGATCTCTGCCGCTGATGCCCCTGCCGCCCACGAGCCTGTGCTTAAGACAACAGGGAATTAGGGGCGCCTGGGGGGCTCAGTGGGTTAGGCTCTGCCTTCGGCTCAGGTCATGATCTCAGGGTCCTGGGAGTGAGCCCCGCATCAGGCTATCTGCTCGGCAAGGAGCCTGCTTCTCTCTCTGCCTGCCTCTCTGCCTACTTGTGGTCTCTCTCTCTGTCAAATAGACAAAATCTTAAAAAAAAGACAACAGGGAATTAGTGGGGTTAGGGCAGCTGCTTCTCAAAACTTGTTGGTTCGGGATATATCACCTTTTGGGAAGCTTGGGGCCTTGGTTGGAAAGAAAGTGCCGGAGGGACAGGCTAAGCCCTCCTGGGTCAGATAGAGAAGAGCAGTATTCCATTCCTGTTAGGCCAGAACATTATATATTGTTAGCAGTCCCTGTAGGTCTGTTATCAAGTATAATGATTATAGAGGGGGTCGTACTAGCCTCCACTGGGAATCTAGAACGAAGGCGAAGGGTGAGTGTTTGGAGTATCTTTCCGGCTGTGGGAGAAAAGTTAACAGCAGCCACCCCCCCCCCCCCCGCCGCCCCGTACTCGAGTTGAGAAATGACAGTCCAATATTGGGCCGTTGACCAGAATATCCTTGTTTGTTATTACCTCAGAGGGCCCGGCCTGGTGACAGACCAAGACCTCATTTCGCTTTTGCACACAGAATTTTGTCCCTGCATGGTGAGTGATACCAGAGAAGGTTAATTGATTTGGGCAAATCTGGACACAAATGGCCTCCCTGGGTGTTGGAGTGGAGGTTGGAGCAGCCAGCTGAACCAAGAGGTGTCTCGGATGGGCCTTATTAACAGTCCAACAACGAACTTGGACGTCTCTGTTGTCCTTGGGGTGAGAAGCGATTCAGCCTTTCTGCGCGCCGAGCCCAGACGCCCTCCCGTGCAAGCGGACGCTCTTGCCGGTCCCCACCGCTGGTGGGGGGAGCACACCCGCCCTTCACCGTGGACTCAGGGCTGTCACCAAACTAATTTTCAGTGGAACAAAGCAGGTGCTTCAAGCCAGGGGCTCAGCGCGAAGGAGAGTTCTTTCATCCAGATCAGGCATCGTACGTTTCCCCTGTTTAACACGCTAGAAGTCGGAAAAGATTGCATCTGGATCCTTGGTTAAGGGGATCCTGTGAGTACACACAGGCCTTCGGTCGCGTGTGTGAGTTTTATACGCCGACAGATTGAAAAGACGTGTCTGAACGTCCCCAGTGACCGTCCGTGGGGGCTGGGAACAGGCTGCAGAGAGCTGGAGGGTATTTTCCTGTCCCTCTGGGATCGAGGAAGGGGTTCGCTGGAGAGTTTGCTGGAGAGTCTGCTTTTTGATTGTGTGAGAAGAGCTAACCTGCTGCTTTCCAATTTTTATCAACATCCAGGAAGAATGGGATTTCTGTGGGAATTACGCCCTAGAAAAAACTTCCCAGGGAGATCCGAGAGCGGGGAAGGACGGGTAGGTGTCGAACTGGGGATTTTGTTTCCAGACCTCTCCTGTTCCCTCTCGATCCCGGCATGCTAAGTATTTCCTAGCAAAATGTACTTACTCATGATAATGAAGTTATACTTTTGACGTCTTAAAAATGACAATTCTTGGCGTGGCGAGGCTCCGCCTGACGGGGACGTCTCCCTAGAGCGCGCACGCGCTGTGCTTCTGCGCGGACAGCCGGATGGAGGATTTCTGGCCTGTCGCGAGCGATGAAGTTACGTGGCTCTACGTGAATTTGAATATTTGTCTCCTGGCTTTTGTTTTCGCCGGTCCTTGCGGGTTTTGAACTTCCTTTTCACGTGTGTTTGCAAAGATGACTTTCAGCCTTGACCCTCGGGAATTATTAAAAACGATAAGCCGGAGAAACAGATTCGCCAATCTGGTGTATCGGTTTATAGAGGTATAAAATACGGCCTTGGTTTATTTATTGGACAAATTTAACTCTCGCCGGTTCCCCGCAGACTACTTTCCAAATCACTTTGCCCGCGTGAGCTCGCCGATAAGGACAGCGTTTTGGGGAGACCACAGGGAAAGAACACCCAGACTTCCTTTGGGACAGGCTTTGATTCTGAGAGCCCATCAGTTCCAGCTCAGCGTGTGGACCTCCTGCGTTGTGTCCGTCCACTGAAGGAGACCTGAACTCGCATTTCTTTCTCTCCGTCGCTGCTCTCCCGAAATGGAAAGATTTAGACATTTGCTCAGAAGAGGAAGTCTATCCGCGTAGAGGCCCCAACATCAGACGGCTCGATTCAAGTGGTTTTTTAAAGCTTCTCTGCAGATGTTTGACAATATGGGAACGCAGCTGTATTATCTTTACCAAAAGAGTCCATTTTGCTGCAGTCCTGTTAGGTAGCATTTCCTCTCCATCTTTTTGTTTTTGTTTTGTTTTAAAATACGGCTAAGAAGAAGGCTGGATTGTAGGCAGGCAGCTGAGAGCAAGCGTGCCACAGGGCTGGGAAAGGCCATGCAGGAGGGAGGACTCGGGACGGCCTCAGGATCCCCGTGGGGACCAACGTGCTGGCTCCGCAAATAAGACGGCATAGGGCCCCAGCCACGGAGCGAGGACCTGAGGGTTAATCCCAGCCCAGGTGGTGAGGCCCCAGGTGGCTCACGAGTCACCCTGTCCTTTCTTTGTAGTTCCTGAAATCATGCAAGGTTGAAATTCTCTGCCGTCCCTCTTTTCTCCCCGTAAGCGGTGATATTCTCGGGGATCTCAGTGATATGTGCCATTCTGTGCGTGCTTACAATGTGCCAGCTCCTCGGTAAGTTACTGCAGCTGCTTCGCACACTCAGCATGCAGGGAGGTGGGGCCACCTGTCTGGTTCAGGGAAGAGGAGCGGCCTCAGGGACGGGAGGCGCCCTGCTGCCCAAGGCTCCCTCCATTACAGAGTCTCAAAGTCCCCACCACCCCCTTTACCTGGGGCCCAGCCCAAACCATGAAGACCGATAAAGTACATCTCATACACTTGAACTCACCGAGCCCACATTTGTTAAACACGAAGATCGGCTTCCCATGTCAGCAGATACTTTTTGAAAGCTTTGCACTTGTGAGGTTCTCCACTCTTGGTTCTGCACTGTTGGTTCTCCACACTTTCTCGTGGGGACTCTGGGGCCCCCTCTCTGGGACAGTGTCGGGAAGGTGCTGAGCAGCCCACCTTGGCCCTCCCTGCTCCAGCTGCACCTGCCGTGGCTTGGCCAAGAGCGCAGGGTGGGATCTCCACCAGCCTCACCTGCCATAGGCCTGTTGGTCACGCGCTCGCGGCCCCAAGGTGGAGGACAGGCCTCGAGACTACCCTCCCTCTCCCTCCATCTCCCCAGGACCCCCTTGGGCTTTGATTACTCCCTAGGATGCAGGAAGTCACTAAAACCCAGCGGAGTGATGGGGAAGGCTTCTTACAACAAAAGGACACAGGTTATGATCCGTCCAGGAAGGGGACACATGGGGCGAGTCCCGGCGAGACCACAGGGGTGGCGTCCTCTGTCCACTCCCTGCCGGCAGGACGGTGTTGTCCGCCCGGCCCCCAGGTGTGACCGCACACACGGACTGCCGCCCACCAGGGACCCTCCATCGAGGGTCCAGGATCTCGGTGTGGCCTCCAGCCCGGACGCACGGCGCCCAATGCCCTCATCGCCAACCCCCTGGTGGTCGACTGACCACACGGCCCAGCGCCCCCACCCATATCCCAGAGTCCCGCGCCCGCCCCAGACCCCGGAGAGAAAGTTAATCCCCCTGGGGCCGAGGGCCGGGGCTGGACCCCTCCTGACCCCACAGCTTGGCTTCCAGAACTGACTTCCGCGGTCTGGCCACTTCCCGGGAAGCTGCTGCTATTCATGGAGCTTGTGGGGGGTCCATCTGTGAAGGCCTCAGAATCGACTGGCGTGTCTCCTTGGCAGACGCCGCCTCGGGCGTACGTGTTTCCGGGAAGCAGAATAGAACACGCGTGTGCTTCCTGTCCACGTGGGGGCCGCGTGGGGATCCTCTTGTGCGGGAAAAGAGGCTTAGCTGGGTGCCCACAATATTCGGTCACGTGGTAAAACTTTCACTCCGTTGCTCTTCCAGTTCAAAATTGGTGAGGGGTCCCCAGAAGTGCACTTGACACCCGGCCTGATGTCGTGGGGGAGGGGGATGCCTGGGGCGCATCCCGCGGCCTGTCTCAAGCCCTGAACGTGGAGCTGGAAGGCAGGAACCCTGTGTCTGATCTCGGCATTTGTGCTCCTGGATCCAAGAGACCTAAACATCCCGTGGGGTTCACATCAATAGGGTGTCGGGAAATAATTAGGAAGTGAGGAATTTTTTTTAAGATTTATTTATTTATTTATTTGAGAGAGAGAGAGCGAGAGAGAGCATGAGAGGGGAGAAGGTCAGAGGGAGAAGCAGACTCCCCGTGGAGTGCGATGTGGGACTCGATCCCGGGACTCCGGGATCATGACCTGAGCCGAAGGCAGTCGCTTAACCAACTGAGCCACCCAGGCGCCCAGGAAGTGAGGAATTTTGAGTCTTTATTACGCAGGGTTTTAAAGTAATGCATCATTTGTGAGTTTCTACCGTTTAGTTTTGAACCGCTGCCGTGTTTAGCAGCGGGCTGACGGGTTCTGGATAGGTAACAGCGGGCTCCATCGCGTCAATAGGAGTCCGCTGCAGCGGTGGGGCTGTGATCAGGGGGCTGCCTGCCCCTCCCGGGAGGGGCGTCTCATGAGTCTCCCTGTCTCGTCTCTGCCGGCTTGTTGTTCTCTCCATCCCAAGGTCTTGATTTCCAGAAGTGACCTACTTCAAGAGCTCGCGTGTTAACCACCAACGGGCCCCGTAACTTAATTCATAAGCAGGAAGTCAAATTTCTGGTTCACTTAGCAAATTGCTTATAGTTCTCGGTTCTGTGCATTTGTAATAAAATGCATCGGGGGTTTAAAAGTCCATCATGTCAGTACAGTTTTCTTAAAGTGACTTTAATAAGGCGTTGAGCGCAGATGGCACACGCACACGTGTGTGCACGCACATCCGTGTCTGGGAGGAGGGAACGCTGTCTCTGGGGACCAGCTGTGAACACGGCTGCAGCCAGCGTCCTGCTCTCGTGTCTGTGTCGAGGCGGGGCGGGTCCTGTGCTCACGGTGCGCCTTCCGGATTCTGTTGCAAAAAGCACCGCAGAATAGTGGACTATTCTGGGTCCCTGTGAAGATGGGGGCTGCTCTGTGGAGGGTCACAGAGGACGAATTTTTAACTTCCTCCATCTCCCGGATCTTTAGAAAACATCTACCCAGCGAGGTGTTCCTTTGTAATGGAGCAGTACATTATTATTAGTGTAACCTCGATATAAAAGAAACACAGGGCCTTAGGGATTGTAAATATCCTCGACTCCCACAGGTTGGGAGAGATGCTGCAGTATTTTTTAGATTTATTAAGAGGGCTCCTCTTACCTAAGATGGGAAGAGAGACGGTTTTATAATCACTGTGCCCTGGGTGACGTGGGTGAAGCAATCAAACCTTCTCATTGAGACATAATTATGATTGCTTTCAACGTTCTTTTTTTCTGGAAATATCCTCTTTTGTCTTTCTGCTTTTTTTTTTTGATACTGCCTGGGGCATCTTTACATGTTCTATTAAGAAAATTCCTGCTGTGTCCGATGCTACCAGGAAACTCTAGAGCACTCTGTTGTCCCTGCCTTTGATGAGGTTTCATAGCATTAGTGAGCATCTCAGAGCATTCCATCAACAGTGCAGCCTGCAGGGTTCGGTTGTCGACTTTGGGGCTTTCGTTGCCATTGTAGAAACCTGGTTCCTAGTATGATATGTTGCCAGAATCTCTGAAAATATTAACCCCCCGAGGCCCTCGCTGCGTGAGCAGAAGCTCCCGCTCACCCTGCCTGTGGGGTGCCTTCCGACGAGAGCCCGCCCGTGTCTCTGACGAGGCGCTGATTGCGAAGCCTTTGGTGCTTGAACGAGCTGGGAGGGTCACGGAACCGAGGGGCTGTTTGTGGGGGGACGTCGACCACCACACAGCCACTTTCTCCCCGGCTACCGGGAGCGCAGTACGAAATGGTGCCAGCGAGAATGTGGGCTGTGGGGTGTCTACTGACTTCTCTGCGGAGAAAGCCCGCGGTCCCACGGGGCCGACTCAGACGTGTCCTCAGCCTCCCCCAGACTCTCTCGCCCTCAGACACCCAGATCGGAAATCTGAAACCCCAGTCCACCGAAATGACTTTGCCCAGAAACACGGCGTTCCAATCAAGGTCCTCGAGGGCCCGGCCCCAGCCCCTCCCACCTTCCCCTTCTTCGCTGTAGGACTTCTGTCTCCTTCCCATCCCTTGTCCCTCTCCTTCCATCCCTCTCCTTCTTACCCTTCCCCTCCCTCCTTCCCTTCCCCCTTCCTCCCCGTCTCTCTCTTCCCCTTCCATTCCCTCTCTCCCCCTTCCCTCTCCCTGTCTCCCTCTCCCCCGCCTCTCTCCCTTCCTTCCTGTCCATCTCCTTCCCTCTCCTTCCCTCCCTCCTCCTCCCCCTCCCCCCCACTTTCTCTCTCTCCCCTGGAGCTTCCTGCCTCCCATTAAACTCACGCCTGCTTTCCGGCAGTCTAGAACCCTTTGTGCACCGTCGACTACAAATGAGCGCCGTGCTTAGACCCAATTGCTGTGTGTTGGTTTGGTGACTTTGCAAGAAATCTTCCTTCCTTCGGCAGCAGGGTTTTGCGCTCGCCTGTGAGTGCTGTGGCCGAAGACAGAAGACAGACAGGTAGTGAGACGGTTGGCACAGGCACCGGCGCGGCCCCTCGGGGGCAGGAGGGTCTTGGTGGTGTTGGCGGCACCGGCACGATGACCCTGACGGTGGTGGGCCTCACCCAGTGGGCCGTGCCAGGACGCCTAGTAGTGATTTGAAAGCCCTTGACATGCGTGCTCACTTCTGCTTAATGGGGCATCGTGATGGTTCTTTGCTGAGCTCTTCCTCAGAGGGGAAGACCAAACACCCCACTTTTACGTCAGATATCACTTGACTCAGGTGGAACACGTTTCGGGGTTCCTTTAGGTTCTTACTGTGCAAGTGTTTTGCCGGCTCCCGCCCTGGTCGCGCGCGAAACAGCAGAGGCCCGGGAGAGCAGGCAGGTCTGAGCGCTGGCCCTTGTCTGCGGGACGATGGGGGGTCACAGTCGGCCTGTAGAGATCATGCCTGCCCCGCTGAGCTAGAGTGTGCGCGCTCCGAGCACGTGTCCTAACCACGCGGGTGCGGGCGGGCGTCCTGAGCAGGGACACACACCACACACGTGCGTACACGCGAGTGCATTTCATCCTCAGCCAGGCCGCGGGGCGGGGCCTGTCATCTCCCCATCTCACAGCTGCGGGAACTGAGGCTCGGGGCCATGCACTCGGCCAGCGAGATGCCAGGGGGCGGCCAGCCTCATCCCGCCCGCCCGGCACCAGCCTTCGGGGCTCTGTGCGGCGAGGGCTCTGCAGGGAGGTACGAGGCTGGCTGAGACCCACCAGTGAATTCCAACTATTCTGCGTATTTGGAAGCTTTTCCCAAACAAAACAATATTTCAGAATGTGGTTGAGGAGATGCAGCTGGGGACAGGATCAGGTCTGCCCACAGGCACGGGGAGGGGGGACCATGCTCAGGGCCACTGGGCGAAGTCATGTGCCAGGCTCAGAGCCTGGGTGAGGACAGAGGGTGGAGGGTGGGTCAGGGTAGAGGGCGGACCCTGGTTCAGGGCCAGGGGGCGGAGCCTAGGTGAGGGCAGAGGGCGGAGCCTGGGTGAGGACAGAGGGCGGAGCCTGGTCAGGGGCAGAGGGCGGAGCCTGAGTTGGGGCAGGGGGCGGAGCCTGGGCCAGGGTGGAGGGCGGAGCCTGGGCCAGGGTGGAGGGCGGAGCCTGGGTCAGGGGTGGGGCCAGAGCCTGGGTCAGGGGTGGAGGGCGGAGCCTGGGTCAGGGGCAGAGGGCAGAGCCTGGGTGAGGACAGAGGGCGGAGCCTGGGTGAGGACAGAGGGCGGAGCCTGGGACAGGACAAAGGGCGGGAGGGTGGGTGGGGGCAGAGGGCGAGCCTGGGTGGGGGGAGGGGCGGAGGTCAGAGCCTAGGTCAGGGGTGGAGGGCGGAGCCTGAGTCAGGGGCCGAGGGCGGAGCCTGGGTCAGGGGCCGAGGGCGAAGGGGTGAGGAGTGCCCTTAGGAAGTGGGGGAGACCTGCTCTGTCCCGAGGCTCCCGGAGAGCAGAAGGAGACCCACGTGATGACCGAGGGGCTCAGGAGTCAGGAATCCCCTGGACGACAGGATTCGCACCTGATGTTTGGTAGACCTCCAGCACACCTGAGCTCACCTTTGTCTCTAGACATAACCGCCAGCCACGGGTAGACACGTAAGTCTAACTGAACTGAAACCAAATATAAGGAAAGGGTCAGTTCTTTGGTGCATTTCAAGTGCGTCGTGTCCACGCATGGCTGGGCTCCCACCAGGCGGGGCGGGTACAGAGTGCTCCTGTCCCAGCGGAAGGTTCTCTTGGATGGGATGACGCTCAGATGTCCCTTTGGCTTCTTGCTGGCTCGGGAGGAGGGACGCTGGGCGGATGTCTTTGGACAATAGTTACGTTCAATGCTCTTCAATGAGGAGAAAGTTTCTACTATAAAAACAGGATTTCTGGCCACCATGGTTCTTGGTATTTACCCAAAAGAGGTTGAAAACTTAGCGTCCACACAAAAACCTGCACACAGTTGTTTACAGAGCGTTATCCAGGAAACGTGGAAGCAGCCGAGGTGTCCCTCAGTAGCTGATGGGTAAATAAACTGGCCCATCCAGACCGTGGAACGTCATTCAGCACTAACAAGAAATGAGCTATCAAGCCGTAAAAAGGCATAGAGGAAACTTAAATTCAACCGCTAAGTGAAAGAAGCCAGTCTGGAGAGGCTACACACTGTGTGATTCCAACCATATGACTTTCTGGAAAAGCAAAACTACGGAGACGGTTAAAGATCAGCGATTGCCAGGGGGTGGGGGAGGGGCAGGTGGGGCGCAGCGGATTTTTAGGGCCATGGAACCACCTCTGTGTGATGCCGTGTTGGTGGGTCTCGTCATCGCACGTGTGTCCAGCCCCGTCGATTTCACGACACGGATGGATTTGGGGCGGTGAGGATGTGTCCGTGCAGGTTCGTGGACCGTGGCAAACGCTCAGCTCCGGTCGGGGGGGGACAGTGGGCACACAGGAAATCTCTGTGCCTTCCCCCCCAGCTTTGTTGTGAACCTAAAACTGCTCTAAAAAATGGCCTAGTGAAAAATAAAGGATTTCAAGTTTAACCCTTCTCCAAGTTGACCCTCACCTGGCCTTCGATAATCACTCCCGGGGTGAATTTGGAGGGAGACCTGCTGGCACAGGTATGCTCAGGCGGTGCCCCTACCCTTGAACTCCCCCCGGCTTCCCCGCGGCTCCCGTTTTAGCCTGCGTTTAACACACTGCGAACCACAAACCTGAATGGCCCGGAGGGGAGCTGGGCCCTCCAGCAAGACCACCCTCCCAGGAGCAGTGCCCCCACCTTCCAGGCCACTGCTCCCCAAGAAGACTGCATGTCTCCCCCCCCATCCACCCACCCCTAGGAAAGGTGACCCCCTCCTGGAACCCTTTAAGACCCTAATGCTGGGCAAATGCTTTATTTATTTTTATTTTTAAAGATTTATTTATTTATTTGACAGAGAGAGAGACCACAAGTAGGCAGAGAGGCAGGCAGAGATGGGGGGGAAGCAGACTCCCCGCCGAGCAGAGAGCCCGATGTGGGGCTCGATCCCAGGACCCTGAGATCATGACCTGAGCCGAAGGCAGAGGCTTTAACCCACTGAGCCACCCAGGCGCCTCTAGGTGAATGCTTTAAAAGGTCGTCTTCTCAAGCAGAACCTTTCCACTCTGTAGGTTTCCCAGGCTGGGAAATGATTCCTTTCTCCCACCTTATACACAGACATAGAGCTTTAGTTGTTTAAAATAAAACACCAACATGGTTGATGGGATGTAAATAGAACCCTGTAAGAAGAGGCGCCGAAGCCGTCTGTAATTGTGCGAGCAGTGACATCTCCTTCCGCCTATTGGCAGGGATCGCGGCTGTTCTGAATACAAAAATATGCCTCTAAATCAGGAGCTGTCACTGGTGCCCCAGACAACGGGGAGGCTCGCCTGGAGTGCCTGGGTCCCAGATGCCACCTGCCCTGCTGGCCTGGGAGTGTGCGGGTGCCCTGAGGCCCACACGGGAGGGGAAAGGGTGCCAGCAGCTGTCACCTATGCCGAGATGGGACGATCTGGGCGGAGAGGCCAGGCGTGAATCTTCAGGCTCAAAACGCAGTACCAAGTGGGCCCTGGTTTGGGGACATCTGTGGACACGCTAGAGCAGCGGGGACGCTGCTGTGTTTTGAGTGTGACCTGATTTGTATTCCCAACAGCACATCTCACTCTGCGTGTGAGCGTGTGTGCAGGCTGCTGGAACAGCCTGGGGCTCGAAGAACAGGCACTCGCTCCTCACGGTTCTGGAGGCCGGGAAGCCTGACATCGAGGCTCGGGCAGATCTGCTTCCTGCTGACGGCTGTCCTCCCTGCTGGCAGGCGGCAACATTCTGGCCACGTCCTCCCATGGCAGGCCAGAAGCTCTGCTGTCTCTTCCCGTCTTAATGAGGACACTGACCCCATCACAGGGGCTCAACCCTCAGGACCTTATCTGCCTCTAATCTCATCCCAAAGGCTCACCTTAAACACCCTCATGCTGGGGTGAGGCTGCACCTGGTGGCCGTCCAGCGGATGACCCGGGTGTGACACAACTTCCCGTTGTCGACCAGGATGTCCACACAGACTTTATTTTGCCATTTTTAAGAGATAGTTTTGCTGGGTATGGAATTCTTGGTTTGGAGGATTGGGGGGTTTTGTTTGCTTATTTTGTCTTTCAGTCTTTCAGACAAAAGTCATTTTGTCTTTCAAATACAGCACAAGGTTTCTCTGGCTTGTGTCATTTCTCCAGTGAAATCTGCTGTCCCTCTTATCTTTGTCCATCCTCATCTGGGAACCCCTGCCCCCGGCTCTGGCGGCTTTTAAGGTTTCCTTTTTTTTTTTTTTTTTTTTAGAGAGAGATCACGAATAGGCAGAGAGACAGGCAGAGAGAGAGGGGGAAGCAGGCTCCCCGCTGAGCAGAGAGCCCGATGTGGGGCTTGATCCCAGGACCCTGAGATCAGGACCTGAGCCGAAGGCAGAGGCTTAACCCACTGAGCCACCCAGGCGCTCGTAAGGTTTCCTTTTAATCACCGGTTTCAAGCAGTTTGATCATAAACTGTGGTGCCCTGGTTTTCTTGATGTTTCTTTGGTTTGGGATTCTTTGATCAAGCTTCTTGAGTCTTTGGATTTATAGTTTTCATCAAATTCAGAAAATTTCAGTCATTATTTTTTCAGATACTTTTGTGCCCCTGCCCCCACCTCCCATGGGAAATCTAATTATGTCTTTAACAAGCTGCTTCAAGGCGCCCAACAATTGGCTGACTCTTTGTTCTCTTGTTTGCCCTGTGTCTTGTGTTTGGATGCTTCTTGTTCGTGTGTCTGCCGGTTCGATGGTCTGCCTTCTCCCGCCGTGTCTGGTCTGCCCCTGATCCCCGTGCACACCCCGTCTCAGACTCTGGGCTTTCACCTGTGGAAGTCCGACACGGGACACGCTCCTGCGCCCCCGCCTTCAGGAACATGCGGAATAGAGCTGCAATAACTTCCTGATGTCCTTGCCCACTAATTCTCTCCCTCTGATCTTTTTTATTGATCACGTTTTCTCATTATGGGTCATATTTTTCTGCTTCTTTGTGTGCCTGGTATTTTCTCTGAGATGCCAGATACTGTGAATTCTGCTGCCCCGTGTGTAGGCATTTTTTTGCTCCCGTTAATATTCTCAAATCTTTGTTTTAGGACACAGGTAAGTCACTTGGGAACAGGTTGATCCATTTGGATCTTGCTTTTTAGATTTGTGAAGGAGGGACCAGGGCGGTATCCAGCCCAGGGCTGCGTGTGTCCCACTACAGAGGCAGTTTGTTTGTTTGTTTTGAGGTATCTGCTCGGCGTGCGGTGAATTATGAAGCCTGTCCCCGGTGGCAGAGACACAAACCATTTCCAGCCCTAGGTGCGCCCCTCTCCCCAATGCTTTCAGGTGGTTCTAGACGTGGGAGGTTTCTCACATGTATCCTCTGATCATGTTCAGCCCCTTCATGCACTTCTGCAGCTCTCTCTCACATATATGTTTTGTCTTATTACTCCTAAGCCCCCTCTCCTCCCAGACCCTCACGCCATCTCAGCTCAGGGGAGCCCTGGGCTCCGCCTGGGTCCCCCTTCTTGGGCCCCAGCCTGGAGACTCTCCAGGCATGAACTGGGGCTATGCTGGGCTTGTCCCGTATTGCCTCTCCCCACAGATCGCTGCCCTGTGCTCCTTGGTGCCTGGTGTCTAAACCCCACAGTTTGTACATACTGTTTAGACTTTTTGATCCGAGCTGGGTGGCGGGTCAGTCTGGGCCCTGTGGCCCCATCTCAGTGGGAACCCTTCTTCACCCGTTTGCTCCAAGTCCTGTCACCGTGCCGGGCAAACAATACACTTGCGTTGAAGCCAGTGTCGACTAAGTGCCAATCTGCGGGACCTTCACGGGCCGCTGCGAGAGCAGGAGCAGGACGTGCACGCAGTGGTCCAAGTTTGGTGGCTGACCAGTGCCAAGGTGGGGAAGGGGCAGGAGGAGGGGGCAGGCGGGAGCTGCCCCATGGCCAGGTCCCTGGGAGCGTTCGGTGGGGACACATAAGGACATCTGGTGGGCCCGCCTGGCGTTTTATCCCTGCCCCACCCAGCGGTCGGAGAGGGAGAGCTGTGAGCTCAGTCATCTAGCAGCGACATTGGCTTGTGGAGTGTAAGGAGCCATGTCCCCCCTGAACCTCGGTTGGGTGGCCTGCACATGGGCTAATCCCACACGCTGTGCACACGGAGTCCCAAAGCTAAGGCAGCCCGGACACTGCTGTTCATTTTAAGTGCGTTCGCGCTGATTTGTCCACCCGACTCTCAGGGGACTTGAGTGAGAGGCAGAGGGCAGGGGGCTCGCTCTGCCTGGACACAGTGAAGCACACAGCTTGAGCCCCACTGCCGTTGGCTGCACAGCTGGGCCACGAACGTCCTCGGTGTAGTGCGCAAGCCGCTTGATGGCGGCCCGAGTCCCCTTTGCCCAGCACTGGGCGTCCTGCACGGAAATGTTGCCCTTGGGAGCGCCAGGCAAGGTCAGGAGACAGTCACCGTCACAGCTCGGGGAGGATGCCGCCAGACCCCGGCGGGTGGAGGCGAGGGAAGCTGCTAAGTGGCCCACACGACGCGGAATAGGGCCCGGGTCTGCGCTTTCCTGCGCGCGGGTCTGAAATCCCTGGCGGGCACAGGCAGGTGCTTGTCGTCCCAGCCCTGCCTTTGTCCCACACGTCTAAGGAGAATGCGTCTCTTCACCCCGCTCTGTCCCCTGTGCCCTGGCGGAGGTGAATTTCAGCCCAGACTTCTTCGGGGGGCGTGCAGGGATTGGGGGGCACATGGTCACATCGGCCCAGAGGTGCGTCTCCTTCCGGAGGCCCGAGCCCAGGCCCCATGTGCAGCTCTAGTTTGGTGTTAAAAATGCGGGAAAAGCTTAAAAGAAATTCCCCTCTCTCTCCCATTCCCGCTCTCTGTGCATCTCTGTGCGCACAATCAGAATGTGGCCGGGTTTTCTCCAAGGACGAAACTGCTGCAGCAAATGGGTTTCAGATAGTCAAATTCTTCCCAGTGTTTATGTAGGAGACGTCCTGTGTGATGTATTTTTTCAGTTCCACACATAGCCGTGGACTTTCCATTTCTCGTCTACGACGGCTTTGTCTCTCTCCGCGTCCCTCTCGAGCTTCAGCGAGGCCCTGAGCACGAGGCCTGCGGCTTCGCCTTCCGGAAAGACAGACCCTGTTGCTCACGAGAGCCGCCGCCCGGGAATACCGCTCCCCTCCGATCCCCACGCTGCTGTCCGTTCCCGTTGCACAAATTCTATGCAACACGCAGATCAGCTGAGGAGTGGTTCTGCGGGGCCCTGCGAGTGCCAGGTGTTCCTGGAGATCCGGCGCCAGGAGGGCGTCGACGGCACACGCGACAGCCTTTTGCAAAATGTGTGCCTGTGTCTTTCTGGCCCCCATTTGCGTTTCTTTGCTGCCTAAGGAGCTGCTGACAAAACCCTCGGCCCATTTCCGCCGCCGGGATTGCGGCCAGAACTCCTTTACTGCATTCTGGAGGCAGGAGGAGGGGGTTCATGGCCGATTTCTCAGCCAGGCCCAAGCTCTGCTCGCAGCAGGCCTCTCGGAGTCTGCCCGCCCTCCCGCTAGCAGAGCCTGGACATGGCTCGGCGGACTCCCCGGCCTGTGGTTGGGCATCACGTGACTCCAAGCCAGCCAGTCGGTAGGTGTGTTGCCCTGACACCCGTCCCCACAGGGATGGACCGGCTGTTGTCTGTGTGGTTGATGTGAGAAGACCAGCAGCCATAGCAACCAGCGATAGGGCGCCTAGCCCGTGTCAAATACTGTCCCCGTGTGCACCCACGACACAGGCCATGCCATCACCATCCCCATTTTACAGATGAAGAAACTGAGACACGGGGCTCCAACAGCTAAGGAATGGCGAAGCCGGGATCTGAAACCCATCAGTCAATCCCAACACCGAGCTGGTCCAAAGCACTCCTTCCTGCCACCATGAACTTCTGGGAGAGAGAAGCTTTCTCTCGTCTGGATCTGCTGACCCCACTGCTGGGACCCAGCCGGGTGGCAAGGTAACGGAGCAAAGCTCAGACAGACGGAGGCAGAGCTGAGAGATGAAGAGCGAGAGCTTGAGCTATGCTTGGTGCCTGGATCCAGCTGTACCTGAAAGATACTCCCAGACATGACACCGTAGCCGAGGCCAAACTGCATCTGTGACTTTTCCACCAAAGTGCTCTAATCCCATCACACAAGCTCAAGGCCACGGGCATTGTCCATGCCTGCCTGTACCGTGCCCGTCTTGCCAGTTGCTTACGGAGGCTGTTACAAGAGTTCTCCCCTCTCCCCCCAACCCTCCGTGCACACTCTTGAGCGTGACAGTGATGCTGCTCGCTCCAGGGGGTGGCCTCGGCCAGGCAACCCGCGTTAGCTGATGGGACATTAGCACCCATGCCCTGAGGCGAGGGGTGGCTGGCGCCCGGAAGCTGACTGTCTTTGGGGTTGGGACCTCGGGTCAGGATGTGGAGCCCGAGCTGCTCAGAGGCCTGGTGCTGGAGAGCCAGGGCAACCCACCGACAGCCCCGCGGGGTCCGTGCTGCCCAGCAAACAGGGAGGGGTCTGGATGCTGCTCGGCTGACCCAGGGAGGCTTCCCGAAGGCCCGTCCAGCCTGCTGGCCCGTGGGGATCCTGTGCAGCAAATCGAAGCATCTGAATCCTGCTCCTGCCCATCTCGTCTTGTTCTCACCTTCTTGGCCTTTCCGGTCTTTCCGGTGCCCGGTCACCTCATGGGCTGGCCACACTCAGGTTCTTCCCTCCCCTGGCCTCCTCCTTGGTCCAGACCTGCTTCTGGATGCCTCTCTCCTTTTCTGCCACAGACACATTTTCCTAAAACATGACCTTCACCTTGACCTTCCTTGTAGGGCCCCCAGGACACGGGGCCCCAGGCCCGCCCGCACCCGAGGTCCCAACCCCCAGGCTGGCCCGGCCTCTCAGACCAGCCGCTCAAGGCCCCCGTCTGCGTCCTCCCCCAGAGTAAAGAAGTGCCCCCGAGCCACGAACATGCCCACGTCTTTCTCTTCTGTTGCAATACTCCTCGAAGTTGTGCACTTCTGTCTTTCCTGGGATTCCACCGACTCTTGACGACCTGCTTCCTCTCCCAGCTTCTCCGCGGGGCCTTCGGAGACCATGGTCCTGGGCGGCATTGCTCCCTCCAAGCCTTGCTTACCGCCACAGTGCACTGGCCGCAAGCGCGCCCTCTTCTCTCCATCCTGCTCACCTCTGCATCCGGACCCCTGGGCCCCCCTCCTTTGCCGGGTCAGACGCGTCGCAGCCTCTGGCCCTCGTTCCTTTTATCGCCACGGCCCGGTGACAGGCAGCCCGAGAGCCGGAGCAGCTTTGCCCGTGGTTGGTCTCTGATCACCATAACGGCCGTGCTTTGGAAGGCTGCACCCGCGGAGCGGGCCCGCCCAGGCGCGCATTCCGGGCAAGGGTGCGACTGTTCCCGCCGACCCCTAAGGCTCACCTGTGCGGGGGGAGCTGCCGTGACCCCGTTCCCCAGAGCCCAGAGAGGCCAAGGGACTTCCCGGGAGCCCAGCAGGGTTTGAACCCCTGTCGTCCGTGGGTGGGTTCAGCTCCGACGTGCTCCCCACCCGCCTCCTCCTGCATGCTGTTATCCCCTCTGTGGTCGGAGAAGAAAGCTGCCCGAGCCTTCCCCTGGGGCTGCTGGGGTGCACACGGGCCTTGAGGAGGAGCACGAGGGCGCAGTGCAGCAGTTCCTGCTGAGAGGCGGGGAGGCCTCCACTCCCCCCGGGCCGCAGACTCAGCCGTCGAAGTGAACCGGCACACGGTGCTTCACTGGGATGACGTTGGCAGAGGAGCTGGCTTCTTCGGGCTTGAAGTCAGCAGCCGTGTTCCACTGTGGGAGGCGGCTGGCAGCCACGGCCGTCTCCACATCTCCCCGATGCAGAACTGTAGTCAGCGGGCTTCTTCGTGTAGTTACAGGGTGGCAGGGAAGCTTCTGTTTCACCCTCCGCTCTCTGACTCCTCCCTCGCTGGCTGGACGTCGGGCAACTCTGGTGGCTCCCAGCACTGCACTCCCTCCCTGGCTACTGCAGGTGCTGAAACGGGGCCGCCGGCTGTCTCTCGGGGGCGCAGGGATCCAGTCAGCCGGCGTGCACGGAGCCGCACACCCGGCCTGAGACCGTGTCAGGTCCCAGGGCTGTGCCGTTGCAGGAGATGGACCGCGGGCCTCACAGAGCGGCCGCATTCGGGGGAGATTTCCGTGACAGGCTGCCAGACGTGGTCCAGGTGGGCACCTGGGGACAGGCGAGGTGCCCGGGGGAGGGCTCATGGCCCTCTCTGGGGCCTCAGTGAAGCGTCCTTGTGGCAGTGAGCGGGGACGCTCCCTTGCAAAGGGCATAGCGCCTGGAATGAGACCCCTGGCTACGGACCCCGGCCGTCTGGCGGCCACACAGCTACCCGTGCCTCGGTGCCCAGAGCAGGCTTCAGCTGGCCTCCTGCCACCCTGGGAGCAGACGCCGAATTACTTCGCGCAGGTCCCCGTGCCAGCCCCGCCCACCATTGTCCCTTGATCAGAGGGAATCGACACAGGCCATCAGCACACATTTCCTCTGCTACCCCTCTCTGGGGGTCGAGACTGACCCACCAATGTCTGCGTCACTCGCACGTTTAGCTCATTATTTGCCCCAGAACGCCAGGATGCGCCGACAGACAAGTAAGGACGGAGGTGGGCAGTGTTCGCCTTCACGGGGGAGCAATGCTTCCCTTTCTCCTTCACGTCTGAGATGTTATGAACTGGAAAAATGCATGAACACATTAAAGAAACTCAATTAAAGGCAGAATGTCTGTCTAATTCTGCTGTGTTTCGTTGCATCCAGCCCCTGCATCCTGCTGGGGACCTCACGCTCTCCAGAGATGGGGCCGTGATCTGAGCAGGGGCTCGGGCCCTGCAGCCCCGCAGCCCGCGGTCAGGCCTGTGAGCACCGAGGGGCTGACGGGTCAGTGCCCACCGCTGGGCAGGGGCCCCCAGGGCTGACACTCGCGTGGTCGTCACCATCCTCTCCTCGGACAAGTCCCGGGGCAACAGTCAGGAAAGCACATGCCGGTGCCACTGCCTAAGGGGGACGCTGCCGACAAGGGCGTGGCTCTAATGTCACCACTTGAGTAAGGACGGGAGGTCACGGGCCATCGTTACGGCTTCAGCTGTTGCTGGAAATCGGTCCTCCTGTTGCGCTCGCTCTGGGTGGGAATCTGCTTTCTGGGATCCGAGTTTACTTCGCCGGAGCATTGCTGGCTCTTGGAGGGAAGGACCGCATGTGACCCTCGGGGCCCGGCCGACGGAGGGCATGTGGAGTGTGCTGAATTCAGGCGTGTTTGCTCAGGGATGTATTTATTTAGCACCACTGTGGGCCAGGCACTGAGAATACACAGGCGAATGAAAAATGCTCGCTCCCCTCCTGGGGATGACAGGAAGGAGGAGGACAGAGACAGCAAACAGTCCGTGAACAAATGTACAGGGAGACCGTGAAAATGCCCTGCAAGGAAAGAGCAGGTGCTCCAAAGATGTGCAGCGGGGGGGCTCATTTCATTGAGGACGGGAGGTCGGAAATCCCTCTCTGAGGGAGGGGCCTCCTCCAGGAACCCCCCTGAGAATGAGTTTGGTATTTGTTGGAAACACAGGAGACAGACCTTCTCAAGGGGATGGAGTGTGTGCAAAGGCCCTGGGGCAAGGGCTTGGCCTCTTTGGGATGGGGGAAGGTGGAGAGGGTGGGCAGGGGCCACATCCTGTGGGGATTCGAGAGCCCGCTAAGGACTGTGGCTTTCATCTCAGGTGGTGGCCTTTCAGCTCCCCGGAGCCACGGACAGGATGGGGCTGACAGTGGGGGCTTCAGAATCGCCCCATCCAGTCGTGGGTCCTGGGGAGAAGACGTGGGCTGCCTGGGGTTTGCTGGGGGCGGGGAGTCAGGGCAGGACGGGTGGAGAGGGTGTCGCTGTGCCCGGGAACGGGGAGGCGCCTGCGGGTGCCCGGAGGCCCGTCAGAGAGAGGCCGGCTGTCCTCCCGGGGCTGGGAGAGGGCGCGGGCGCCGAGGGGCGTGGGCTACACCTGCCGGGCACCAGGCGTGGTGGCATCGGGAAGGGCCGGCATCCCTCCTGGCCTGGGCGCGGCGGGGGCTCGGGGTCGTGCTGGCCCTCGTGCCACCTTCCGTGTGACCGCGAGTGAGTCCGTGGAGCACAGTGCCCCCCCCCCCGTGTTGGTGTATTTAACCGCAGGGCCTCCATCCCTTCCACACGCACCGCCCGCTTCGGGCCTCTGAGACGTGGCCGCAGGATTTTGGGGGGTCGGCTCCCGCGTGGCGTCTCAGCGGGTGCTCAGCGCGCGGGCACCGGGCAGTTGACTCTCTCCTCTTTCCCGTCCCTCCCAGGACGAGCTGGAGCCGCACGCCCTCGGCCAGGGCGGCCCCGCGGGAGTTGATCTGTTACAAGCCCCTCGGCTTTCCCGCCGGAAACGTCCCCGGAAGCCCTGCTCCTGACACGGCATCTGTCAGAGCCCAGCAGCTGGGGTCCAGCTGCCAGGTGCACCCCCGGGGGGCCTGTCCACACGCCAGCCCGCTTTGTCACGGGGGTTCAGAGCCGCACGGCCCGTCCGCACTCTGCACGCGCAGCTGAGCTCCAGATGCGCCGAGACACCGCGGCCCAGGCCTCCTCTGCGGATCCGGCCAGCTTCCCGCCTCCACGGCGTCCCGGCACCGTTCCCTGTGGCCCGGTCCGTGGCCCGGTGGGGAGGGAAGGGCACAGGCAGTGGCCGCAGTTCTTGGCAACAACGATCCGGCCTCGGGGAGACGGGGACGGAGGCTCGCTCTGTGGCCCCCCACGGTGACCCGTGCCGACCAGGGCATGTGCCCCACTAGCGGCTGTCACAGCGACGCGTGCCTCTGTCACGGACACAGCCATCTTCGGTGTCCAGAGAGAACATTCCGGATTAGCGCGTCGGCGGAGGGCCCCCGTAAACCCACGCCGGGAGCGCAGGCGGGGCCCCGTGGAGCGAGCCGTCTGGTGGCTTTGGCTGAAAGACCTCCCGCAGTGGTGATTGTGCTAGGATTGTTTCCTTGCAGTGAGTTACACTGTGGCGGGATTTACACTGAACTGATTGATTTTAAATTGCAGGGTAAGTTCTAAAGCACGAGGAGTACCTACTCTGTAAAAAGTGTCCCGGGGCTTGACGGGCAGCCAGACAACCGAGGGACAAGAGGCAAAGGCAAGAATGGGGTTCAGGCTCTGTCGCTATCCGGTGACCCCGGTCCTCGCCCTCCCGAGTCTTAAGGCAGGAAGTGTTCTGTATAACGTCTTTAGAAATTAGTGGCCATTTTCCTGCTGGCGGCCCGCTGTTCCTGGCGCGCTGTCTGAAGGACCGTGTGCATTCGCAGGTGCACACAGAACCCAGAACCGTGACGGTGGCCCTCGCCCCCCACGGCGTGTCCTCGGAACAGCGTGACCCGGTAGCATCTCTCGTGCTTAAAGATGCAAAGACGGGGAGTCAGGTTGTCTTGCGGGTTCTATGCCGGCCACGTTTATGTTTCTTATTCATCGATCAGTTTGGAAAAACAGAGCCTTTCCTCGCATCCTGCCTTCGTGCGTTTCCCCGTGGCCATCCCTGGGCATCTCTACCACGTGGAATCAGGGCTTCCTGCTCCTTCCAGCAGGCTTCTTCGGGGCATCCACGTCCTGTCCTCCTCACTCAGCCTCACTAACATGGCTCCTCCCTCATCAGGAGATTGGGAAACATGTAGATCTGCCCTTCTGTGCGTCTCTGGGGCTTGGCAGCCCTACTCCATGCAGCGCCTGCCATCGCCTGAGTGTCTACATGGACCCAGGGCGAGCCCCAGACTCTGCAGACTGACAACTCGTCCATAAACGAAGTTGTGACACAGCGGTGTTAAACGTGAAGGCTCCCGCTCCCCCGGGGCTGAGCTCCAGTCTCCAAGAGGTACCGCCAAGGGGGAGCAGAGCTCTCCGCGGCGTCCATGCAGCGGGCCAGCTGGTTTGGATCCCAGTAGCTCGCGTGTCCCGCGCTCCGTGGGTCAGATGGTAAGCGCCACGGACACACGAAGCGCTTCTGTCTTCTCGGCCACCCGGGGACACGGTTGCTGCTGCAACTTCCGTTTAGAGGTTAACGCACCGTGCAGGGTAGTTAAGCAGCTGACTTTTGGAACCTGGCCCTCCTGGTCTCAGAGACAAAACCCAGTGGTCTCCAACCGTAGCCCCTCAGCAGCAGTATTTGGGGAAACTCCTGGAAAATGCGACTCCCTGGGGCCCTTCAAGGGGATTCCAAGTCCGTCTGGGAGATTCCAAAGGCCCAGGACTGTGCATTTAAAAACTTCTCTTCACATTGTAAGGATGGGCCAGGTTTGGGGACCTGCGTTTTAGCTCGAGGATTCCTCGTTGGCAACAGTCACATTATTTGTCTTCAAGAAAGAAAATCAAGGAATGTCTGCGGGGCTCAGTCGGTTAAGCCTCTGCCTTCAGCTCAGGTCATGATCACAGGGTCCTGGGATCGAGCCCCAGTCAGACTCCCTGCTTCCCCCTCTCCCTCTCCCCTTCCCTCTTGCCCAGGCTCGCGCTCACTCCTTCTCTCTCTCTCTCAAATAAATAAATATAATCTTAAGAAAGAAAGAAAGCAAGAGGAAGAGAAGGGAGAGGAAGGAGGGAAATCAAACCCATACCCGCCCTACGCTGTGGCTCAGTTTCCCCTCTCCCAGATGGGATCTGAGGGAAATGACTGGTACTGAGTGCTGGAAGCAGCTTTGTTCACAACAGGCTGGAAACTGAAGGCAGCCCCGGTGTCCGGCCGCCGACAGGCATGTCGTGCGCTGGGATCCTGCTCAGCTCCAGGAAGGAGCACGCCGCCAACACCTGTGGCAACGGCGGGGGGGGGGGGGTGATGCGCAAAGCGTGTGCAGTGAGAAAGCCCCCCACAGCGGGGTACTTAATGTACAACTCCTTTCCATGACGTTCTAGAAGCCACACTAACCAATGGTTCGAAAACGTTGTCATAGCATTTGCTGCTTCTGGCAGTGCTGGGAGTCGGGGTCGGAGTGGAGGCCACGGGGCTTTCGGGGATCAGGTCCGCCGTCCTGACGAAGGCCTTCCTGTAGGGCGTGTCAGCGTCACAACCAAGATCTTTGCGTTACTCCTCATACGTCTGGCGTTGAAAGGAAAACCACATAAGTGAATGTTGAACTCTTGCTAATGGCGTGCGTGATGACGTGTGCGTGGGTGGCTTATTCTCGGGTCCGTAGCTTGCCGGGTGTATCCCAGAGGGACAGAGGGACGTGGTAGAGCAGATACGGGCTGTGATTCGGGAGCCGTCGCACTGTCCTGTGACGTGGGGACGAAGGGCCTTCCCTCTCGTGCAGCTGCCCTGAGAAGCAAGGTGATCGCCATGGTTACCTGCTGCTGGAAGTGTGGCGGGTGCCCACGCACCAGGAGTGGCCCTCTGGAGCTTCCAGCCCTCGCTAAGCCACAGGAGCCCAGCGGGGATCGGCGTGACCACCTCATCCCCCATGAGGCCGGACTGGAACCCAGGGCCACCATCTTCTCCTTGGGGTCTAGACTGGGGTGAGGACAGGAAGCCACAGATGGCTCCAGGATTCTCCCAGATCCGAGTGGCAGGTCCCAGAGAGCTGGCAGGCCAGGGGAGACTTAGGACCGTGACATCTAGCTGGCTCAGAGTGGTGAACTTGGCCCCAGCCACATAGCCCAGTGAATGGCCCACTCTTCCTCCGATTGAGTCCTCCTGTTGGCGGGAGCCCCTCGACACCAATCCTTGCAACAGGAGGACCTCCAAAATGGCTTATTCCCGAGGTGGAGGGATATCCCCACGGACAATCCCCGAAGGCTGGCGGTAACTTGGACTTCACAGACATTGTGTGCCCGAGGCGTGAATACAGTAGTTTAGCGGCAACGAGAAAAGATGGCAGAAGCGGGGCCGGGTCATGAACACAGGGCTCAAGCTCACCGGCTCCAGACGGCGACCCCCATGACCTCATGACCCCCACGACCTCATGACCTCACGACCTCATGACCTCATGACCCTCACGACCTTATGACCCTCATGACCTCACGACCTCATGACCTCATGACCCTCACGACCTCATGACCCTCCCTCCAACATGGGGTCCATCACGTTCCCATGTGCTGCCGCTCTGTGGGGAATGGCTGCCATTTTGCAATCATAGCAATATAGCAATTTTAGCAAATAACAGGGATAACTGTGGTTTCATTTTAATGGGTCACTGTGACACGGAAATTACACAGGCTCCCCTGTGCGCCTCCTATAGGTGTTTCTTGGTGGCACCGTGGCGCCCGCGTTGGCACCGCACGCCCGCAGCCGGGGGAACCAGGCACCAATGCCCCGTGGAACCCCGGCTCAGGTGACTCTTACGTGCCTGCTTCTTACACGGGCGCCGGGCTTGCCGTCTCCCCTCCGCGCCAGGTGCACCTGACACAGGTCCACTTACCGATGACGCCTGCGGAGAGCCGCTCGGCGACTTCAGGGGGCATTATGGTCTGGGGGACAAGTCTCGAGGAGAATGTTCTTTGCTTCTCAGCGTCAGTACACAGGGCTGTCAGTGGCAGAAGCCGTCTGGTCTAGAAGGAGCCCTTTGGGCCCAGGGATAAGCACAGTGAAAATCCCGGTGTATTTACTTCCAGCGTTTGTGGAATTGTTTCTACCCCCGTTACGTGAATCTACGGTTGTTTACATTCGTGATAGTGAAATCACACTCTCGGGCGTTTCTTTCCAGCCCTTTTCACGCCTACTGTGCGTAACTGTCATGTGACGTCCGATGTGAGGATCTTCAAATACCCCCTGAATCGTTAAAGAGAAAATGATTCGGGACCCTCAAAGAGCTAACGAGGCTGCTTGGCTCTAATTGACCACGGGCAATCCGGGTAAGGTTAGCATCACCACACTCGGGATACGTTTGGCTTAGTCAGGAACCCTTCCCGGTGCTGGATGACTGTGTACCAAACTTCTGCTGCCTCACGTCTTTGGCAATGAAGTGTCTTCTAGAAGAATGACCTACGCTGAGTCCTTCACCGTACAACAGATGGTGCGTGATAGAACCCACTGCTGGTTACCCCCCAGCATTTCTACACGGGGTCTCCCAACCACGGGCGTGTGCATCCTGTGAATAAGCCCAGAGCTTTAGGAGTTTGTGACCAGGTGGACCAGGGCGCCTCAGACCCAGCATGCCCCGTCCTGTGCGAATTACCGTAGCGCATGAACTTGGCCCTGGTGTTCATCCCTTGCACCCCCGGATGGACCATCTAGAGCACCTCCCCCCAGAGCTCCTTCAGGACGGTGTTCTGAGCAGCCTGTGTGTGACTCTCGTGATGCCGGCAAACTTCGCCACTGAACACTGATGAAAAGCAGAAGATGCAAAAAAGAGGGACACCACAGAGTGACCTGTGTGACTGTGTGTCGTGTGGAGTTTAGATAGTGGATGGGATATTAATGATCCGTGAAACTGTGATTTGGTCTTAAAGAACAGAGAAAGAACTTGCTTTGGGGGCAATTTTAAGACAAGTGTGCTATGTTTTCTGTTACTCTGACCCCGTGCGCATGTATTTCCTCTGATTCGTTGATGGTGTTGACATTGATGGTGGTGCTGTTAGTGCTGGTGTTGGTGATAGTGGTGTAGGTGGTGTGTTGGCAGTGCTGATGTCAATGATGGTGACATTGATGCGGGTGGTGGTGTTGGCGGTGGTGATGGCGGTGGTGTTGGTGATGGTGTCGGTTAGTGTTGCTGACGGTGGTGGTGGTGGTGGTGATAGTGTTAGTGGTGGTGGTGTCAGTTAGTTTGCTGATGGCGGCAGTGGTGGTGGCGGTGGTGATGGCGGTGGTGATGGCGGTGGTGGTGTTGGTGGTTAGTGTTGCTGACGGTGGTGGTGTTGGTGGCGTTGGCGGTGGTGATGGCGGTGGAGGTATTGGTGGTATTAGTGATGGTGGTAGTGATGGCGGTGGTGGTGTCGGTGGTTAGTGTTGCTGACGGTGGTGGTGTTGGCGTTGGCGGTGGTGATGGTGGTGGTGGTGGTGGTGGTGTCAATGTTGGTGTTGGTGGTGGTGGTTAGTGTTGCTGACGGTGTTGGCGGTGGTGATGGCGGTGGTGTCAATGTTGGTGATGGTGGTGTGGATATTGGAGGTGGCTAGTGTTGGTGTTGGTGGGCTGCTTTGGGCGTTCTTATTTTTCCAGTGGAAGGCTCTGCAGAGAGATGGCTGTCTACTGTGTGCCAAGCATCACTGAGACTAGAGATGCCGTGGCAAGGAGGTGAGATGAGACGCCTGTCCCCGTGCGGCTCGCTCACAGTCTGAGCAGCCCAGGTGCACGATGACCAAGTCTACGTACACGGTGGTGTCAGAAAGCAAGAAGGGTTGTGAACACAATAAAAATGTTAAATGTGGTAGATTGACAGAGAGCTGGACTCCTTCAAACTGAGCGGCAGGGAAGGCGTTCAGAGGCAGAGACGAGTGAAGCAGCTGGGGGCTTCCTCTGGACCGCGCCCTCCCCGAGTGCAGGGCCAGGAAAGCGCCGGGGTCTGGCGGATGGGTGTGGAGCGTCATGTCTGGCCTTGAGCACCTGCGGGCATAAGCCAGGAGGTCGGCCCACGGCTCGGACTCAGCCCCGTGTGGGTACATGACGGCGGAGGAGGTGGCACAGATCGGGGGCACGGAGCGCCCCTGTGTCTCCCAGGGAGTGGTGGTCCAGCAGGCTGTATCACAGTGTGGACGCCAGGTCCCCACCCTGTCCACGGAGCTGTGCGACAGAAACTGGTGGTCTAGCGGGTTTCATCGGTCCTCCCTGCCCCCGTAACCCCATCACCTTGCCCCTCTTGTTGGGTGCTGACTGGCCCACCAGTGTCACACACCCCTACCCCGTGAGGTCAGGCTCCCCTCCGGGGAGAGAGCAGAGCTAGGGTGTGTTCCTGCATGAGGGAGAGCAGGTGCGCCCGGTCGGGTGGGCTGTGGAGACAGAGGCGGCCCCTCGTCCCTGCTCTGTGGTCCTCTGTCATGTGTAGGGGCTCCCCCTGAAGCAAGACCTAAACACCAGCCCAGTGAGATGCCTGGTCCCCGTTGCTGGGAGTCCCACCCGCTGAATTACCCCAGGTGGGTAATTCGTCCACCACAGCGGCACGGGGGATGCTGTCGGCGGCAGCCGTGCCCCGGGAGCCCACCACTCGGGGACAGTCTCCACGGACTGTGTGCACGTGGCCCCAGGGACCCCGGAGTTTCCATTCGGGCTCCCGATTGCCTTAAAAATGATTGTTTCTGTTCATCCTGAAAGTTAGGAGATTTGCATAAAATGCTGCCTTCGTCTTCCTTATTTTTCCTAAACTTGATAACGAAATCTCTGTCTCTGCCCTCACATGCTGTGTGCAAATCACTAAAATCTATAAACCCTGAATAGATTTAGAAAATCATACACTTTCTATGAAAGAAACCCATAAATGAGTCTTTTTATTTGAAGTTTTGTCATTTAACAAATGCATTGTTATCCATTATCCCTTCAATACTTAATAAATAGCTCGTAACGAAATACAGAAGAGCACATTGGGAAGGGCTTTTTTTCCCTTCCTTTCTTTCAAAAACAGCTATTTCCTTGCAGGTAGTAATTTTGTTTTAAGAAGAGCAACGTTTAGCGCCAGGCCTTTTAATAAAACACGTGTGAGAGAATAATTCTCCTAAAACATTCTGTATCTACAAAAATCTATATGTGGGAGAACTTGGATTATTCTCTAATAGATTTTATTACATAGCAGTTAAGAATTTCTCTAAGAGACATCTAGTCAAAGGCATCAATCTTGGGTAACCAGGCATGGGAGAGAAAGGAACTCATTGAAAACTGGCATTATTCCATCCTTGGGAGAAGGCTTTACCTGCTCTCGGGCTACCCTTTCCTTCCAGAAGGGAGCGTGCTCCAGCCACGGATTGTGTGAGCGTGTGGCATTCTGGGCACCTCTAACATGACGAGCCACACGTAAGGGGGTCCACATGTGTTTACCGAATCCAGTCCTCGGGTATGTGCTGTCTTCCAGGTGCTGTGTCTGCCCTGGGGAGACTGAGGCACCCAGAGGCCGTTTCTCAGGGAGCCCATCCGACCGCAGGGGCGGCAGGCAGAGACTTGAACCCAGGGGCCCGGTGTGGAGGCCTGCACAGGGGTGCACCTGCTGCGTCAGTACATGAATGCACCAAGACTCGCGGGGGGAAGTGAGAGGGACGTGAGGGGGTCAGCGGCAGGGAGCGGGAGGGAGAGAACATTCCGGGCATTCCCGCCTGCTGCATGGGGCTGGGGGGAGGTGCTGCAGGCTATCCCCCCGTCTTTATCATGAAGTCCTTCAGACTTCCAGAAGACCTGAGCCCGACGTCCAGGACACCCCCGCCCCCGTGTGCACGCCGCACGAAGGTGCGGCTGCGTGCTCTCCCGCCACACCCCTGCCTGCCTCGCTGCCCTTGTCCGGGTTCCAGGACGGAGTGCTGGGCCGCGAGTAGGGGCCGCGAGCACCTCGCTGGAGGGAGTTCAGGACCGGCTGGCGTTTTCGAAGCAGACGCTTATGGAGAGAAAAAGGCATACATTCTAAGTCTGACGAACACACACACGTGAGTAAGTGAAACTCCTCGCGGGGCCTAGAACATTCCAGAAAGTCCTCTTGTGCCCAGTCAGTCCCTCCCTACCTGGCCCCAGAGGCGGTCTCTGTTGGGACGTTTCTCAGTCGCTCGCCCGCCATGTGTCTCCCATTAGTGCGCCTGCTTGGGGTCGACCCCAGGTTTGGTCTTGGTTTCGCCTTTTTCCAGACAAAGGTTGCCGCCCATGAGTGGCTGTGACACACGAAGCCGCCACGACCCCCGGTACACGTGCTGTGGGGGGTGGTGTCTCGGCGGCTCCTTGGGGAACGCTCTGGGCCGCGTGGTCTCTTCGTAGGACGTCAGAGCGGCGGCTGCGGCCTCCGTGCACCTGCCGTCCGCAGGGGCCTGGGTCCTGGTCTGCCCCTGGGGTGAAAATGCGTGCCCCCCGCAGGGTTATATTAATGCAGTTGCAGTTGGAGCTCTCCCTTGATCTTTCTGTTTCCCTTTGTCTCCCTTGGCGACGTCTCTTTTCTCTTGTCTTCCTTTTTATGTTAATGGATGCTTTATTTTTTCTTCTGGAATTTTACGTAATCTGTTGGAGTCTTACTTCTACCCTTTACGTAGGTTTAGGGCGGCTCTAGGGATCACGGTCTACGCCACAGTCTACTTGAGGCTTCCTTCAGGGGGAAACCGAGGCAGAGCCGAGGGAGGATGGGCGGCAGACACCGGTGAGGGAGGGGGTCGGGGGCCAGCCTGTCTGCGGTCCAGCGAGAGAGGGCGTTCGGGGTATCCAGCTCGGGTGACCACAAGCACACACCGGGCTCCCCTCACCATGTAAATACCGGTGCTTTAATAACAGACAGTAAACAAACTCGGGGGATGGCCTGGCTCCGGGTTTTGTTACCTCTTTGAAAATAACTGAGTCGAGTAACTGCTGAATTTTTAAATCCCCTTTATAAAAAAAGCGTTGACTACTAAGACAGACTCCCAAGAACAAAACTGTGACGCCGAGTCCCATCACCTGCCCCTCTCGGCAGGTGAGTCACGGACACACAGGACCCTAACCCTAACCAAGGGTCTGTGGAAACTCTGTCCTCCGGGCTCGATGGGCTCGATCTCCGCTGTGAAAGGGAGCACAGCTGAGCAAAGGCCCTGGGGCCCTTGCCTCCCGGAGTGTGGACAGAGCCCTTGGGACATGAACCTGAACAGGAGGGTCGGGTGTGGGCAAGCGAGCCAGGTGTCAGGCTGTGCATGGAAGGTCGCACAGCTCGCTCAGCGTGGCCGGCCATCCCACAGACCTGCATGTGCAGGGACCCCGTGGGGACAGTGGTTTGCAGTGAGACCCCTGGGGGCAGTGGGTCGGACGCCTCTGATGGATCCCGCTTCTCCCACACCTCTGAACCTCATGTGTGCATCCCCAGATTGCGGGGAGCAGTTCCGTGTGTCGGGGAGGCTCAGTGGGCTCATCCGTCCAAAGCCCTCAGAAGGCACCAACCCATCTCAAGTGTCACTGAGCTGTCACTGGGCCATTCTAACTATTACTGTTAATGGTGGCTCTTGTTGCCATGACCACGGCCGTCGGCGTGGGGACCTTGACTGTGCCGTCGGGAGCCCCCGGGGTGTCCTCCCCAGACGTGGGACGCCTGGCTGTGCGGGGCCTCCTCTGGCTTCAGCACGGGCGGGGGTGGGGGGAACCGTCAGTAATTCGTCTCTATCACTGTTGTGTGTAATGAAGACAGCACAGGCTGCGCTGGGAAACGGAAATGAAATGTTTAATAGCGTCTCCAGGGGTAACCAAGGAACAGGGGGCACAGGAGGCCCCAGCGTGGCGCCCACAAATCACAAAGTCATTACTCACCCTTACCTCTGGAGTCGCGAAGTGGGTTAAAACGCTCGCCTGGGAGCGAGCTCACCTGCGGGAAGTGGTCACAGACCCCGCGCGCGGTCCCAGCCGAGGGACGTGCACACAGGGTGCCGGACGGGGTCGCGGTTGGCGCCAGCCTCGCCTGGGGGTCAGGTTCCACCTCGGAGCTCGACAGAGCTCACCTCCCGGGGACGTGCGGACTGTGTGCACTTGCAAAGGAGGGAAGGACACAGAACGAGGGCTGTGGCGCGTACTGCACTTCTGTTCTTGCCCCTGGAGGCGTGCGGCGGTGAGGCTGGCAGGGCTCCTGTGCCCGCGTACCGTGGGAGGGAGTTAACGAAGAGACTTCAGCTCTCTGGCGGGGTCTCGGTGGGGTGAATAAAGCGGGAGCAGTTCCCAAAAATGTTCCTCGTTCATCTTCGTAAGTGGCATTTAGACCATTGGCCGGCCGGGCACCTGTCCTCCAGCCCCGGGGCCCGGGATCCCCAGAGAGCCTGGATGCAGGAGGTGCTCTGGGCATCTCGGGCCCCAATGGGCACAGGCAAGTGTCCACGTGACCCCTTGCATTTTCCCGAGACGGGAAATGCAAACTCGTTGTGCTTGAAGATCCGGAGCAGTTGCCTCGGTGATACTGCACTGGGCCTGGCTTTCCAGGAGACCCACACGGTCAGGGGAGAGAGAATTTCTTCTCCTCTCGGCAGTGGATGATCTCTATTTTTTGGAGAGCCCTAGACCAGTCACATCTGCTTATGCTCGGAGCAGGAGCAAAGCCCGAGTGGGAGGGGGCACTGCAGGCCAGCATCTTCATTCAAATGGCTTCTCCGTACCTGATGTTGAAGCCCCACAGTTTTGGTGTCGAGGACTCCTTCCAGCGTGCAGCTGAGGACAACAGATAATGCGTTATTCAGTACGGCTTCTGTGCAGCAGAGCCATTATGGATGGAATAGGATGACCCAGGGATCCCAAGGCAGACGGAGTTAGAGCCCCCTAGGAAATGCCCCTGGTTATCACCGTTTACCCGGCATTGCAACTCAGAAATAACTTTAGTAGGTGAGGGATGCAATTGGGAAGAATCGTGGCCCAGAGGTCAGGAGCCTCCTTCAGCCTGCTGACCCTGCTGCCTCTGAGGGCACCTGTCTCCACGATCAGGAGATCGTGTCGCCCAGCTCAAGACGGGCTCAACAGCGGGCAGAAGAGCGTGTTCAGAAGGCACGCCGTGCCATGCAGACTAGCTGGGGTCCCGGAATGCTTGTGATAACCAGGGTACAACTGTCGGGTCACCCCCATTGTCAGGGAACCAGAGGGGAGCACAGCCAGACCCCGCTAACGAAGCTTCTCTGTTCTCTTCTTCTAGGTAAGTGACCCTCTGCTAAGCTGGACGCGCGTGCCCTTCACACACCTGCCTCTCCCGCGAGAAGGTGTCTCCGCTCCCCCGACTCCGCCACGGGGGCCGAGCGAAGGTCCCGTGTGAACTGGGAGGACCGGTGAGCGCCTCTGCCCCTCCCGCCGCGTGCAAGTGATGCTGCTCCGCTCTCCAGAGTCCGGGACGCGCCGCTAACGTGTGCGCGCGAGGAAGGGGGTGGAAGTGAGGTAGCCAAGCCGCTAGCCGGCACGGGAGCCACTGGGCTCTCTGGCTTGAGAAACCAGACTAGAAAGCGGTTAGACTCGCGGCGCCTGGGGGGCTCGGTCGTGGTTTCCGCTGAAGTCGTGATCGCAGGGTCGTGAGACTGAGCTCCGCGTCGGGCTCCACGCTCAGAGGGGCGTCTGCTGGGGTTGCTCTCTCCCTCTCCCTCCTCCCCTCCGCTCCGTGCTCTCTCTCTCTCTCTCTCATACATAAATTAATCTTCAGAAAAAAGAAAGACAGTGGGTAGACTGCACGGGGAGACAATCAACGAGGCCCAGATGACCCAGAGTGCAGGATTTCGATGTGAGCTTCAGACCCACTCGTACCGCAAGGCGCCCCCCTGCCTAGCCGCGCGGCGGAGGGTCCATCTGCTTTGCTGAGTGTGCCCCGGTAGCCTGGACACTTGCTGGATGTCTGTTTTCTGCTTCCCCGGGCCGTCCTCGGGCGGGCTCCTTCCAGGCTGACGCGCTTCTTTTGGTTTGTGGCAACTAGTTTGGAGGTGTTTTCATTTAAAAACAAAAACAGTGGGTTTTTGTAGCTAAGGTAGCTCAGGGCCTGTCCTGCTCCAGGAAGACGGTGCGGGGAACAGCGTGAGGTGGCCGTGGCCAGGAGACGTGCTCTCTGCACCTGGGCTGCGTGGGGAAATCTTACCCGGGCTCAGCACGGGATTTCTCGCTCTCCCGAAGCTTATGTGGAAATCTACTCATGCTTTTGTTCTAAGAAGAAAACAGCAAAGCCCAGCCATTGGCGCTCCCGTGCGGGCGGGGTGTGTGTTCACACGTGCTCGCCTCGTGTTGCGTAGGGTCAGCAGCACGGAAGCTCCGGAGCTCAAGGGACGCTGGACGGCCAGGCACAAAGTAGAAACGGGCTAGAAGTGAGGGTTGTCGCTGTATGAGCTCACCCGGCCCCACGTGCCGGGAGGTCTTCCTGAGAGCGACAGGGAGCCTCACACGTGGAGGTGAGCTTCCCAGTGTCCAGGGAGTAGAGGGAACTGTGACCTTGTGACAGAGAGCCGTTCTTCCTTCTGTGTTTCCACCCCTGGTGGAAAACGCTCTGGCCAGAGACGAAAAATACTCCCATCCATATTCAGTCAGGCCTCACCCTCGGGCAAGGGTAGGGAGCCAGCCGTCCTCCCCAAGCTCCGAATTTTGAGACAGAACACCAGGATGGTTCCGCGGGGTTGTTGGGCCATTTCACTTAATAAAACAGCAGGGATAACATTAAAATGAAAATCACTGACTCTATAAGCCGCAGACGATCTGCCCCGTGAACATTCCCTCGGCGGCTTGCTCGGGTCCCAGGGAGAACCTGGGACCACTGTGGGCGGGACTCGCCCCGGGAAGCGTGGGGAAGGGCTGGACAGTCGCGTTACGAGAGACTGGGAAGCCAGATTCCTGCGGAGCCGGTCGCGGGTGGAGTGAGCGTCTTACGAAACGGGACGCACGGCCGGGTTGAGGCCCTTCGGGTGGGAGACGCGCAGGCCAAGGGGAAGGGCGTCGCTCCAGCTCTCGCGGACCTCGGGGAGGCCGGCAGGGCCCAGGGTGAGACCGAACTGCAAACGGGAGGGACTTTCTTTCAGACAAGGACAAAAAAATAGGACGAGAGGTCATAAAATAGATGATGATTTCAATAAAGATGAGTCTCCGCCCTTTTGAAGACGCAGCTGGTTATGTTTCCGGGTAGCGAGAGTGTGGACGTGGGTCGTGTCCTGAAGGTTCCGTGTCCGGGGGAGGGGGCCCTCGCCCTGCGCCTGCGGAAGGACGTAGGTCCCAGGTCACGTAAGGACGCGGTTGTACTGTACCTTGAGTCCGGGTGTAGCGCCTGGCCGCCACAGGACTGAGTCGAGGCTGTCACTCACCACATTCAGTGTCCTTCAGCCCGTCGGGTGAGTCTGTGGATAAAATGGGCAGTTTTTCCCATTTCTGATGGGATCACCATCAGAAGGTGATCTGAGGATCACCACTTAGTCTCACGATGAAACTCTGTGTGTCTTTGGCTCACCCCGCAGGGAGAGGTGCCGCGGGTAAACCGAGAACGCCCTTGTTGGTGGTCTGGTTTTCTCTGGCAATCCCGCCTCCTTGCTCCCCATTGAGCATCCGGCGGGCCCTCTCCGTTCACTGTGCCTGCGGTGAGGGGCCCTGCCTGTGCCCTAGCCTGGCTCAGGGCACTGCTGTCCCTGGAGCGGGGCCCTCACTAGCTCCGGGCATCTGGAGGGGCTCTCGGGGACCCTCGGGTCACTCAGCGCCCGTGGCACTGCAGAACCCTCCCGGCTCCGTGGGGTCACTCCGTGACTAGACCCCCCTCGGGCCAGGGCACGTGACTCCCTTGGGACACTTATGTCTTCATCTGGCCCGAGACCGGCTCGGTCTGGGGTTCAGAATGCAAAGGCGTCCTGTCGGATTCCGGCGGCAGAGCTCGTGTTCTCACCTCCATGTCCAGAGACATGTTTGCTGTGGCAACGAGGCCCCGACTCGGTCCTCACACATTGTCTTGGGAGGACCCCCACCCGGGCTCTGTGTGGTGGCACCTGTAAGGCAGGGTCTCCCAGCCAGGGTGGCCCGCACCCCGGAGTTGTGCGGCAATGCCTAGAGCTCCCCAGGGAGCGTGTGTCTACCGGCACCCAGAACATACAGTCCTGGATGCTTCTAAACATCCGCGTTGCATGGGACAGCCCGCGAGGGAGACACAGGCTGCCCAGACGTCACCGGGGCCAGGGCTGAGAGACCCCAAGTTCACCAATGACGGGAACTTGAAAAGAATTACCACTAACAGTGCATGAACATTAACGTAAGGGACATCAGTGCCGACAGCTGAAACGGATGGTGTGCAGACTCGTGAGCCCCTGTGATTCTCAAGCCTGCGAGGGAGGCGTGGTTCTGAGGCTCTCCTTGCAGATGGGGAAACTGAGGCCCAGAGGAGCTCAGCAGCTGCTCAGGACCAGACGCTGTGCTGGCGGCCCGCCGTGCTCCTCACCCAAGCAGGGGCCGGGCCGCTGGGCACCCCACCGTGCGTGGGGGGAGGGGCCCGAGAACCCTCACAGTGCCCCATGTGGTCCCGGGCCTCGCCCGCGTGCCGGCCCAGTCCGCACGCCGCAGCCGGTGTCCTCGCCACGTGCCGGTCTGACCAATGACCTAACTGGTACCAGAAACAATTGTATCAGTTCTTTCCCCGCGGCTCCGCGTGGCCGCGTTCGCCTTGGTCTCGGCCCGGCGTCCCGGGAAGGGAAGCGCACGACCCCTCGTCCCCGCACATGCCTGCTCATCACTTTCCCAGTTCCGCCCCGAGGGCTTGATTTAGAAGAAGCGTCTGATTTGATGGGGGGAAGAAAGATAAGACAACAGGCGGCATCGAGAGCACGGAGTGTGGGGACGGCGTTCCTCTTCCCAGACACAGCTCGGCACTCCTGCTTTCCCTGTTTAACGTTTTGCTCAAGATGTAGGGCTCGGGGCTATTTTTCTTGTAGAAATTATTTTTAAATTCACATCTGCTTTCATCCCCATCTTGGAAGAAGTCCTGGGATGTGAGGTGCGCGGGGTGCCCGCGGCCGCCGCAGGCGGGGGCGAGGAGGAGGGGGAGGCTGGCTGGCAGGGGCAGGGGCAGCTGCCGTGACTGGTTCGGGGCTGTCCGGCGGGGGGAGGTTCAGAGTCACCCCTAAATGCTCAGGAGGTGTCCCCGGTCCCCTGGCCGGGAGCGTGCTGTCCCTGCACACAGAGAAGCAGTCCGCCGTCGCGGAGCAAGGGACTCGGGCGCCACTTACTTCCTGGCTTGGCTCCCGTGACCCTCCGGATAGAAGGACACCCCCCCGGCGGAGGAACCTGACACCCGACCTGGGGTCTGGGCAGTCAGACTCTGACGTGTCGGGGGGGCCCGGGGGCCAACTTGCCAGACGGCACGTGTTTATGGGGCCGACGACCGGGACCTCTCATGTGTGTCGTGACGCCTGGCATCCGGCCCCACACAGGACGGCCCGGAATCATCGTCGGTGGGAAAAGGAAAGGCAGAAATAGCAGGCGAGGGCGTCTTCGCTGCCGGCGGGGGG